>JACEVL010001583.1:0-25843 GCA_020284085.1 Aporrectodea caliginosa
ATCCCGTTCAAGTAGTTTAGTCGACCTATATTTATATAAACCTGACACCAAATTTATAACAGTTAGATTGACCATGGACAGCAGACTACGATGCTTAGTGTTGGGAAATAGCAGTTTACAAGAATTAGCAGATGATATCAGCCCGTATTATTAGGTCAAAAGTTAACTGCTAAACAATCATTCTTACCTGAGGTGAGATTTCAAAAGTAAACAAACAATGACTTCGAAAATCTATGCTACGTAATACCAATTATTAAGAAATCGGTGACTAAGTCGAGCCAGCATATGAGTGCAAAATGACGTCACAAAACCTAAACGTAATAATAATATAAGAACAGTTGCAGTATTTGAGAACTCCTATAGCGCAATTACCTTATAATGATCGAGACATGGAAACAGTATATTTTAGCGTACGGTATTTAAGTATTCGCAATTGCATGGGTTTCAGCGTTGGTCGAATACAAGTTGGTTTGACGAGAAGAATTCTTCGTAATATTATTACAAGTCAGATGAATGAAAATAAGGTTTGCTTAAATAGAAGTGGGATTGATGAAAAGAATTTTGTTTAAATAAAAGCTGGATTGATGAAAAATAATTCTTAATTAAATGGAAGTTGCATGGATGAAAAATAATTCCTGCTTAAATAGAAGCTGGAATTATGACACGAATTTGTGCCTAAATAGAAGATGGATGGATGAGAAGGATTCTCGCCAAAGTAGAAGTTGGATTGATGAAATATAATAATGCTTCAACGGGAGAATAATTAAGTAAATACTCTCACTTTTATCTGAGGCATTAGTCGCTGGTGGCTTTACTATGGAAATCGTTAAGCAAGGCAAATTCCAGTTTGGGTCTTGTTGAAAACAAAGAAGGAATTCGACAGTCAGGAACAGCTTAAGCCTCCTACGGTGAAAATATGTCCAAGGAAAAACAGAGTTAATTCAGTCAACCAATTCTCGTTTAGGCTAATCATTTGATCAAGCTTACAAGAACGCAGCTTGTTAATTTACAGTGCGAACTTTTGCTGGTATCGAGTCAAAGGGTCTATGGACCACAAACGCGTGGGGCACGGTGGTGTAGGGGTATGTTCGGTGCCTTGCAGCCGGAGGGTTGATGGTTCGAATCCACCTGAAGCCGCCGGATAGGGACCCTGGGCAAGTCCTTCACTCGCAATTTCTCATGCGCTTCGGCGTGAAACTCCGATTCAGTGTCCGTGCTGTAGTCGGGAGCGCCTCTGAGTAGAAATCTTGAAGGGGCGCTATATAAATATCTGAAATGAATAAACAGAAAAGGCATGCATGAAAATTGTACCGAGAGTCGTCTTTGTTCGCGAAATATTCAGATTGAGATAGTTAGACCTGGTTGAGTATAGCAGACTGAAGATGGTAAGACCGAGAGAGGTGTAGCCTATTGCCCAGTCTTAGCCCAGACCATTTGCTTTGTTGTCGGAGGCCATTTAATCTTTTTCATTTAACGACAGCGATCAGCCTCTCCACGCCAAGCCCCAGCGGGACGGTAACAGGTCGATAGTCCGAAGGTTCGATTGTCCGAAGGTTCGATAGTCCGAAGATGGTCGTAACAGTTGAATCGATTAAATGAATTCTTGCTTAAATAGAAGCTGGATTGATGAAAGTAATCCCGGCTGAAATGGAAGTTGGAATGATGAAAAAGTCATAGTATAAGGAGAAGCAGTTGGTTAATGCGGAAAGAATAGTCCATGAATACGTAGCTCTGTCATAATCATCCAATGAATGTGTCCAAGGGCTTTGTAGCAAGCAAACGTCTCGGAATGCGCGAGACAGGTGCAGGTGATAAAGAATTACTTACTTACTTACTTACTTAGGTGATTAAACATGCTCAACATGTCCTTCTCTCAAAGTCCAACACAAATCGCGTAGGGTGCCAACAGTAGTAGAAAATGGCACAAGAGTGGTAGGCTCCTTATATACATGCTGTACGTAGGCCTACACGGTTCTCTGGGAGGAAGGCGGGCTATTTTCAGATCCACCCAGCTAAAATGCAGTGTGACAAGTCAAGGCTAGGGCCTATCGCATAGCCTACATATAATTATTGTTATTATTATTATTATTATTATTATTATTATTATTATTATTATTATTATTATTATTATTATTATTATTATTATTATTATTATTATTATTATTATTATTATTATTATTATTATTACTATTATTATTATTATTATTGCAAATTTGCATAGCGCCCCTACAAGGATACCTACTACATGTACTCAGAAGCATAGAACGAGTATGCGCAATATTACGAATATTAAGATTTTTAGAAATTTACGAATATTGACGAATATTAAAATGGCCAACGAATATTAAAAATTTCAAGTTCCTTTAATTCTTAATTCTTCTAAATCCTTACTCATAAATGACATCTTTTGACGAAAGTGACCATCGTGTGTTTTGCCGGAATTTGCCGCCCCTTAAAAATGCCGCCTTTAAGCAGCCGCCTATTAGGCCTATCTCCTATACCTAAGGCTGGCACTGAGCGTCGTAGCTATTTGATATTTGGACCTAGACGAGTGACATCAATATTAAACAACATACAGCGAAATTATGCGTCAGCCTAATTCCTTATCAGACAACCGCCTCTGACTTATAAGGCAAGCGCTAAGCTGAAGGCATCATTCGAACTAATTGAAACGAATCTTCTTCATGATACTGGCATTGCCCATACTGAGTGAGGGGTTTTCGGAGATTGGAGAGACTGCAGAGAGATACAGAAACAGACAGACAGACGGACAAAGACTGAGTGAGTAAGTGAGAGAAGGAGTGTGTGTGTGTGTGTGTGTGTGTGTGTGTGTGTGTGTGTGTGTGTGTGTGTGTGTGTGTGTGTGTGAGAGAGAGAGAGAGAGAGAGAGAGAGAGACAGAGAGACAGAGAGAGAGAGAGAGAGAGAGAGAGAGAGAGAGAGAGAGAGAGAGAGAGAGAGAGAGAGAGAGAGAGAGAGAGAGAGAGAGAGAGAGAGAGAGAGAGAGAGAGAGAGCTGACTGATTCGGGTCAGATCATTTGCCCTCAGCTTGGCTTGGAACATTATACACAAGGTTTCTCATTCCCTTGGTTCTGTCTCACAAACACAAAAGCTATATTGTTATGCATGAAACAGTTTAGCGCGCAAATTGTATTAATGTTACCACAAAGCCAAAACTTGTGTGAGATTCGTCACCTTTGGCTCTATGGCATAGATTCCCGGGCCTCTGGTCATGGTCGGCTTTTTTACAGAGTACCTCAAGGGTAGGGTAAGATTTGGCTAAGCGTAGGCCCTATACCAGCTTACGGACCACAGCACTTAATTAGTATAGCGCCGCATAACCACTGCACATGTTCTTAATTAGTAGTCTTAAATAAGTTCGTAACCAAAAGGAAAACAGTGACGTCTCATCAACGAATATTTACGAATATTTACGAATATTAAAAATAACCTAATATTCACGAATATTTACGAATATTAAAGCCTGTAGTCACGAATTCTCGTTCTATGCTCAGAAGTGCTCCTAGCCCAACCTCTGTCGAACAGAATAGTTTTAAGAGTCGTGAGAAACGAAGCAGGTTGATCACCATGTATCTGACGGAGCGCGTTAGGGAACCCATTCCAGGTCGCAGGGCCGTATATGGATAAGGCGCGTCGCTATCTGATTGCAGTCCGCGAACGAAGAAAACTATAAGCTCAGCGTGTGCAGCTGAGCGGAGAGAGCAGCGGCGCTGGACGCATGTGGTGGAGCAGCAGAGCTCCCGAAAGTACAGAGGGGCTATAGACCCTCAATCCAGCGCCGGACCAAGACAGAGATTCGATTTACACTACACTGTGGATCAGGGAACCAGCGTAGCACATCCTGTATGTAGCCTACTCAGAGAGACCCGTTCATAGGCGTTCAAACCTCGGAATGCGGCCAACGAGGCGGGCGGCAGTGTGCAGGACCCTATTCACCGCCACCTACACAATGTGTACAACAGATGCCCACTTCTACTGTGCAGCGCTGGTAGCTGAGATTCATCTGTCAACGCATGTTTCAACAGCTGCAGATTATAGGCCTACACTGTTTTTTCACAAATCCTATCCCGATTCCTTCTCCTCCCTCGCCATTTCAACTCTAGGCATCATCCACCTTAGCCGTCTGACTGTCTGCCTGCCTGACTCTCTGGATCTTGACCACCTGCCTATCGATTCTGTTTTGATTAAGCGCCTGTGGATAAGCTGGTTCCCGCGACTTCGCTTTTGTGGGCGCTCTAGAAATAGGCCTATCGAGTTTACGATTACGATTACGATTACGATCATGAAGATCAATAGGATACGTAGACGTATATATAATATTCGCAAAATCAGGAATATACAATGTATAGATGCTACATCGAACACAGATGCAGATACGACAAATCACTGCCACAGATTCAGATAAATAGATTTATTTTAATCTCTGTCAAATTCCTTAAAATCGTAAGGAGAACAGAACCTGCCTCGGTGCCAAAAACATTTTATGTGACCCATACGTATCGTATAGGTTCCCACGATATCGGAATAGGCTAATAATGGTTACACCAAAGCCTCATCATATGATGACATGCCGGGCTGTTTACAGATTCGCAGTAATCCCGTACCATCCGCAAATACAGATTCGCCGGAATCGGTAACAGATTCAGATTCAGATGCAGATCAAACACTTCCTGAAACTTATCAGCACACTAATTATAGTCCTTCCAAAAGTAAGATCACAGATTCACAACATCCACGCCATGATTGTGTCAATCAACGACGTGCTGTATCCGGCCATGTGCCGCAGACATCTGTAAACTGTCATCTTAGACGCAATTGGTTGAATAAGACAAATAGCCATCTGTGCAGCGCTCTTGTGGAGGGGGGTACAAGAGCGCTATGTCAAGTGCCTCGATACATGCAACATTTATGTATATAGAATGTAACTGTAATTGCAAATCTGACATTTATGGAGCGCCACAGGAGAACGAACTCAGAAGTGGCACTCCCGAATTGAACCAGTTAAATCACTCTCATATGACGCAGACTCAGACTGAAGGGACAAAATCCAGCGGCAGTTCTTGAGAAATGCTGTTCATGATGGTGGTCTAAAGCCTACGTAGGCCCCTATGCAAAGATTCTGGACTGAGCTCGCTGTAGCAATAGACATACGAGGAACAGTCAGGATTCTAGTGGTGTAATTATTATGTAGGCTTATGTATAATGTAGGACTATGTATGTATGCATGTATGTATTGTATGTATGTATGCATGCAGGTATGTACTAAACACACTATGGATTTTCGTTTATTGCTATTAATCATATCCGCCATCTATTCCGTGTTCTAAGCTAAGCTCATCATATTTAGTGAGCATTTAGGGTTTGTTATGCTAAAAAAGAATATATATATATATATATATATATATTATAGCCGGACGAAACTGCCATGCGAGAATAGCGTGGGTGGCGTGGGTGATCTTTTATTTGGAAATGCCTATAATTGAGTCGCCTAACAAAGTTTATTGCTGAATCCGGCAAATTGGCATCTGAATTAGTTGAACTTTGAATATTTACAATTAAACTTCTTCCTATATAAATGGAATGCTTTTGCCTACTGCACCGCCATTGTAGATATAATTTATAGTTGTCTTAACTTATCCGTACTTCGCGAATTTGTATTCGTCAGTTACACTGTTAAATCTTTGGTGAGATGTTACAATATCACATATGCAGCTTTGTTTTTTTTAGATATCTGACTTTTACATTAGTAGAGCGGTTTTTTAAATGTCCGTCTTAAATAGGCTTCTTTCAAATTTCAGACACGGATTTCAGCCTATGTTGTAGCAGTTAATTAGAGGTTGACAAAACTGATAATTTCTTGACAGAGATTGGTGTAAAATGGGTGTGTAAAGGCTGAATTTGGAGGCACGGAATCTAAACGACTGGCGAAAGACAGTCAGATATGCGACCGACAGCAACAGGTGATGAGCCTATGAACAGAAAAAAGGAAAGAAGTAACAGCTTTCGTATTTGCAACAACAAAAAACAATGGTCAAGATGCTGAAAATGCAACTATTTACCCTACACACATTTTCTATTTTTCTCTCTTCCGTCAGTTGTTTCCCCGTGATGAGGTTTTTACAAAATGGTTCCAATTTTCTCTGTCTCTAATAGTATCCAGGGCTGCTCACATGTCCTTGTCTTTTTCTACAAGATCTTGTATGACGTTTTTCATCCATATCTGTGTTTCTTCCTCGATTCGTGTTCCTACATGTGGCATGCTGGTAGTCTTTTTGCGTTCATTCTCACTACATGGTCAAACCATGCCAGTCTTTTTCTTCTGATCCTGTCTACCAGTGTTTCCCTCTGCCCCAACTCCTTCCGAATTGCATCATTACGAATCATATCTCGTCTGGTCCACCCCCGCAATTGGACTTAGCCAGCTCATTTCCGCCACTGGAGTCTTCCTTTCGTCCTTCTTCCGTAGGCACCAACACTTGGTTCCATAATCAGTACTGGAGTGTCAAAATGTTTTGCCCTACACAGTTTCAATTTTTGGTAGAACTGTAGTAGGGCTATTAGTCTAATACACGTTATATAGTTTGAAAGTGAAATTGTCATTGATGGTCTTCTTTATTACAGTTCACTTAACCACGGTTATTGTTCAAATGTTAGTTTTAAAATGTGTTTAAGTTGGAGAAAGTTTAACTAACTATCGATAGTTTAGTTAACCTTTTTACAAAATCAGTTGCAAACTTTAGTTAAACTGATTTTTTTTAAATAGTTGAAGTTTAAGTAAAAAAATTATATAGTGTCCATCACTGTCTATTTCCTTCTCTCTTGGAGTTTATGTTATTGCGTAAACCTGGATAGTTGTCTCTTTCCCAACGAAGTTCTAGATCTTTCCTTCAGTATCCGTGACCAAAGTGCGTCCAATCAGTGCTTTAGCCGCTTCCGTGTTCAGAATAATTGCCATTCACTCCAGGTGTCTGTCATCTGACCTTCCAGAGTATGTTACTTGTAGGTCTATCCACTCTTATCGATATCCCCAGCCCCAGCCGATCTCACCTCAGACAGCCCGATGATGCTCCACCTAACATTTTCGAGCTGATGTAGCAATATATATCTATACAATTTATATAGCGTTGTTTTACATAACTACTCGTAGGCGCTCCAGTTGTGCAGTCGATCGCATGCAGTGTTCTTACGTTCCACCTACCAATGCAGGCTTTTCTCTAGATTTAAAGGAATACTCTCATCTCGATTCTCGTTTGTTGCAAGAATTTCGTTGGTTTACGACCTGAGTGGCATCGCTATTTCCATTCCTGCCGGATTCGCAGTCCTCCTGTTCTTTTGCAGAGCTAACCCGATAACGTCGTTAACTGATTTCGTTTAAAGTGTGTTCATCATGTATACATTTCTTGGTCCTGTAATAGGTGGTGACCACTCCTCTCCTGGCTGGGTAACGAAGCCTGTAGGTCAAGAAAAATAGGCCTCGTTAGCCCTCTGGTGTCCTTCCAACACCTGCCTTCTGCGTTGGCCAGCTGTTTACGCAGTTCCTGGAGGCGCACTATAGCCTATATATGTTTAGAAAAATCTTGAAAATGCAACAGAATCGCCGCTTAAAGAAAGAGAATCGATAAATTCATAGAATTTATTATATAAAAGATTCAAAGGATTTAGGAAAATGTCATATATATATATATATAGGGCTCAATGCAAATAAAGAGTCGCCAAAACCTGGAGCATGCCGTGGATTCAGATGCAGAATCGTCAACGTAGAACATTATCCGGAATTGGGTGATAGACCTAGGCTATGTCTACTGTATGTTCTATGTGTCTGAAGCCATTGATGGCCCAGATTTAGGCTCATCTGTATTTACGTATGGTTGGGGATTTTCGCGAATCTGTGAACTGCCAGCATGCTTTACGAGACTTTTCCCGATGTAGGACCCTAAACGATCCGTACGGATAAGACCCGTAAGGATCGTTCTGCATATTATCACGTGAAATGTTTTTGGGCATTCCCGGCATGTGTTTATTTATGATTTTGACGAATTTGACAAAGATTCAGATAAAATGTTATATATAATTTTAACTGAATAGGCTTTGTGGCATTTCTTCCTTAGTTTAGCGTAGGCCTATCTCAATCTGTTATTGTCAAATAGACGGTCTTCTTACTTTGTAGGCAGAACATTTGTGATGTCAAGTCCAGTTCCCACTCCTAGCTGTTGTCCACTGGAAGCCGTCAACCTAGGCCTATCCTTTCAGGCTGACAATGGTAGCTTTCTGTGTCCAATCCAAAGGGAAGACGGTTTTACCTACATCGGATTCGTGAAAAATAAGGACCTGTTTTGCGAGTTCTTCGTGGAGAACTTGTGCAACGGAAGAGTGAGGTTGAAGGATAGCAAAGGCTTTTATCTAAGACGCACTGATCGCAGTGGAAGGCCACCAATCGAGGCTCTGAAGATGACACCTGATGAATCCTGCGAGTTCAAACTCTTCACTAGGAATGGAAAAGTCATCCTTCAAGGCGACAACGGTTTGTTTCTGAGTCGTATCGATTCTGGGCTTTACTCGGGCGTGAATACATTGGAAGCCGCCAAGAAAGAAGTTGATATTTACTGCGAGTTTCTTCCGGAAGTGTTATTGAAGACTTGCTGCTACTAATATTGAGCTTCAAAAATGAGCTTCTTACCGAGAAAAATGCTACACAAAATAATATGCGTAGCTGTGGAGAATGGTGATTGCATGCTTATTCTTGAGATTATTCTGTGTGCTATATAGTAGCCTTGATTTAAACTTTTTTTATTACCATTGATTGCTTTGTTCTAACATTGGTATGCTTTATGTTTATGTGAATATTTGTATATTGCACATTAGAAATAGCTTTGTTGACTAAAATCTGAAAATGATATAACAATAATATTCAAAGTTATGTAATACTGGCTTATGTTGGATTTCAGTGATATAAGAATGTTTGGACATTTTACTGATGAATTATCCTGATTTCTTTTTTGGTTGAAGGCAGAGTTCAGGAATTGTCGTTGGACATTAAACTTTTATATTCAGCGTTTATAAGATTTTATCATTCATAAATCTATGAACATTGCTTGCTTCATTCTAACATATGCGTTATGTTTCTGAGAATATCTGTATATTGCATATTTTAAGTAGCTTAGATTATTTAGGAATGAATATGAAATAATAACAAGAGTTATTTTTATTGCGATACTGGCTTCTGTTGGATTTCTGTAATAAAATCGATTGTATACAATTATGTTAATTGATAAACTATTCTGATTTTTTGGTTGAACGCATAATACAGGAATTGTTATTCGACATTAAACTTTCAAATGCAGCTGCACTGAGAAGAGTTCTTCATTCATAAATAGATTGCTTAGCATCATCTCTAGAGAAATGGGAATGTAATCAAATAAAGTGTAGGCAATTATAAAATCCAATAAGTAAATCACGGGACCAGCTTATTCACAGGCGCTCAGTGAAAATAAAATCGGTAGACAGACATAGTTAGGTCTATAAATTGGTTCCATGTCAAGTTCCAAAACGTCAGACAGGCAATAAGATCTCTATGGCGGATAGTGTTTAGTACTGAATCAGCAAGAGATATCCGGCACAATTGTAGCCCGGTTCGGTAGACCTATAAGGGCAGACATGACCAGCATGTGCAACGAGTGATTAAAACAAAAATAAGTAAATGAGCATAGTTGATCATTTGTTCCTTTTGTGTAGAGATTAAACTCTGTATAAAAAAAATTCAAGATCAAGTGCATTATAGAGATTGCTTAGTGATGATAGGCTTCCATGCCGTCATAATAATTATTATTAGTTAAAAATTGAGGTGAAGGCCACACGATATATCACACACAGAATAAAGTTGAATAGCATGAATCATAGATTCATTAATAACTCAAAGTTGTCATAATTATGAAAACAGATATTCATTCACAACATCTATTGTCCAAACAAAGTCTACAATTCACCAGCAATCCTATCCTCACTGTCTGATCTCCTTGTACAACTGCAAGTCGTTAACTGTTAATCAGATGCCGCTGGATCACCTCTCCATGCTCTCGTGTTAATATGACTTGCAAATAAACAGAATTCAGTGACAATTCTTCTCTCAGAGGTTGTCCATTGAAATTGATCTCTAAAAGATTGGTCTCGAAGCAATATACTACCTTTGTCATCCATCTGGCCATATGCACTGCCTATTTGAAACGATGAATCCCATCACCGACCGTCTCTCCTAGAATCAGTTGGCACAATTTCATCACTTTCTTGTAATCGACTCTTGGCATATATTCTGTCTTGCTGACAAGTGACTGCTTGCGGGGAGCAGTTGAAAACGACAACGAGCCTTCGTCCGCATCTTACGAGGTTTCTTTAGTGATGGAGGATACTAACAGAGTGAACTTCCTGTCTGACGAGTTTATGTGATCCAATGGCATTCTACAAAAATGACATTTATGACACGAAAATTCCAGGCCTCCAGAGCCTCCAGTGCGCGGTTCATGGCTCGGACTGCGGTATGGACTGCTGGAACAGTGCAAATACACCTGCAGGTCATCCGCATAAGATTGGCTCAGCACAGAACAAGCGGTCAGGAGCGGACCAAGATCAGCAGTATAGATAATTATATAAAAGAAAGCCCAGCACTGGTAGTCCAAACGGGGCAGGACCCGTATACGACAGAGAAGGAATGGTCATGGAGGAAGGAACCAAGCCGGTCAAGAAGGTTACCAGAAAGATCAAACGAGGCAGAAAGGCGCCTAAGAAGAGTACCGTGATCGACGGCGTCAAAAGCCGGGCTGACATCAAGTAATGCTCAGAGGGTGACCTTGACCTATCAATTGTCCCATAGATATCAGATAGGAGGCGAACTAACAGGGTCTTTGTGGAGTGGCCTTTATGAAAACCAGACTGAAAAGCCAAAAAGTCGTTGATTGAACATTGATTTCATATTACAAGGCGTTTTCTTTATTAAAATATGAATAAATTAGTTTTTTGAAAGATATATTAATAATTAATCAATCAATCAATCAATTTATATAGCGCCTCTTCAAGGGTTCTACTAAGAGGCGCTTCCGATCCAGGCCTAATCATAGAGAAAAGTCTTCAGTTGTGCATAGAAGGAAGTAGAATGAGTACGAGGGATAAGCGAAGGAAGGATGGTAAGTCATTCCACGTTGTTGGACCAACGATGGAGAATGCTCAGCACTGCTTAGTAGCAGTGCGGGCAAAAGGGACCAAAAAGTCACCCCTAGAAGAGGAACGGAGGGCTGAGCGACCTTTGAGAGAAGAAGATAGAGTAAAGATGGAGCGTGGATAGCGAGGAGCTGAACCCAAGACACATTGCCAGAAAAGAGAGCAAAGCCGATACAGGATGCGATGCCGGATGGGAAGCCAGTAGATAATGCAATAATATAATCATTGTCACTTCAGTGTAGACCTGGGAGTCGACCCCAATAAGACGACCCCAGTCGACTTGGGCATCCAAAGTCGAGTCGAGTCGTTTCTGCTTAGCGAAACTGACCCCCGAGTCGAATTTGTCCAGAAAAGTGACCTCAAGTTGTTTTCTCCACAAGTCGACTTAAACCGACTTGAGACACAAATAAATCTAAATTTATCATATCACACTAATGATCGTGAGGTCACGGCAGCATTTAAGCAGTTTTGTAGTGCTTTTGCAAAAATTAATGAAGCATGTTCTAACTTCTACGGTCTATACCGCGTAGCCTACTTAGGCTGCGGTTTAATCTTGTATTATCGACGCCGGTTGCGGCGGTTGTGCTAAACAGTTACTTGTTTTGTTTATAGGTGTCGATTTATCTATATCATTTGTTATTCTATGTTAAAACGTCACACGTACGTTTCATAAAAATGGCGAATCGAAATGTTAATAAAAATGTTAGCACGTCTACCCAAAGGTCTTTGCGTCTACCTTATCAAGAGCTGAACGCGCGCAAGCAATGAACTTTTAGGCAGTAGGATGGTAGGCCCTACGCTTGCATTGCTATTTGATACGTTAGGGGTTAGTGTCCAAATAATTATGACAACAGAATTAAAATGTATCATTAGGGTAGCAGGACAGTTAATACCGTGACACTTAATACCGCGACACTTAATACCGGACACTTAGTCCCGCAGACAATTAATCCCAATGACACTTGATACCACGGAAATTAATACCGAAGACATTTCATACCACGACAATTAGTCCCACGGCCCGACATAATACACGTACAACGAGTGTACGATTGAACATGGGCGCCTCATGCGCCTCACCTTGTACGACTTTTGTCATAGAACTGCGCGTCTCAAGATTTCAAACCGATTCGATTTAACATAGTTGAATTGCGCGTGTAAGATTGTACGACTTTTGTAATAGAATTTTGTGCTTGGCGTTGTATTAAATCTGTACAGTACCACTGCAAGGCTCGTATGACAACACTAGGTCCGCAAATCATCAACATTCAAAATGAGCAACATCCCCCAAGAAAGATGTATGCTAGACTGCAGAAACGAGTCGAAGCAGCGGTAGCGTCATACGGGAAAACAGAAATCCTGCTGTTCCTTCGGGCCATGTCTCATCTTTCTAACTCGTAACGATCAGAGCATAAATAGTGCATGCTCAATTGTTTTTACTAAATTGTACTGATTGAAACTTCTACTGTGATTGCTTTTATATAATTTAACAAATTCAAACTGTCATTGTGATTGCTTTTACAAACTTCATTCTTCTACTGTGATTGCTTTTATATAATTTAACAAATTCAAACTGTCATTGTGATTGCTTTTACAAACTTCATTTTTCAGTGTTTTGGCACTAAGTGTCGCGGTACGAAATTTCGTGTGATTAAATGTCGTAGGGATTAAACGTCATCGGGATTAAGTGTGATCGGGATTATTTGTCCGGTGTGTTACTGTCGCGGTATTAAATGTCGCGGTATGAACTGTCACTAAACCATCATTAGAACAAGCCATTCAGTGCAACCAGTCCGCGGTCCGCCACAGATATTTCTTCTGCTAACCCATTAGAGCATTACAAAACTGTTCAAGCACAAAAACACACTGCTTAAAATAGGCCTAATAAACTTTGACCAATTTTATTCATCAGGTGTTGAGGTCTCATTACTAATTAGTATATGAAATTAATGCTTGCCAGGCAAATTGGTGTGAAATTTTTGTATTATTAGCCGACAGCCGTACTTAGGCCTAATCGTTATTACCATGTCAGAAGTCGACTTTAAGTCGGAAGTTAGTTGTTTTTCTGCCAAGTCGGATCAAGTCGTTTTGGCTCCAAGTTGTCGACTTCAAGTCGACCTCAAGTCACTTTAGGGTCAAGTGGGGTCAGATTGGCTGACCAAAGTGACTCCCAGGTCTACTTCAGTGTGATAATGGATTATTTTGGATTTCAGTAATAATTATAACACTGGGGCCCGATAGCGCATTGGATAACATCTGGCGTAGAGAGAGCGAGAGGTACCGAGTTCGAGCCCCGTAGGGCGGATATGCTTTGTAGGCTGCAATTAGCGCCGTTGTATTGCAAGCTGTCTGTTCTGTTAGTAGTTAAGATTGTTTCAATTGCATAACATGTAAATGTACAGCGCAGTGCGTTTGTCAGGCGCTTGATTAAAGAAAGATATTATTATTATTATTATTATTATTATTATTATTATTATTATTATTATTATTATTATTATTATTATTATGTACGAGACATCAGTTATCATCTGTTCAGGATTCGCCGCTCGTCGGATCCTGGCAGCCTTGACATGGTGCCCTGAAAAGCCACTGCGTTAAAGCGTTGGATCATCACTGAAAGGCCTTATTATTATTATTATTATTATTATTTTTTTTTTACCCGAGGTAGTTCTATTCCCTCAGGCCGCTAAAAAAATTTCCGGAGACAATAAGATGGACGTCTGGAACGGCATTCACTCGACAAGTTCTGGTTGGGCAAAAGTGCCACGGAAGGCCACGGCGTTAAACCGTTGGATGGTGATTGCTAAGCGTTGGAAGAGATAACAAGTTTCTTTGGAGTCACCGGTAAGTAGAGTAAGGCGTTTCCCCAATTCTTTGATGAAATCCAGTGCATTATTATTGATGGGGCCCAAGGTCTCGAAGGCCAGCGGCACAAACAAATGGGATGCGGGGAGTTGGCTGTATTTGGCGTTCTTTCTGGTGGCTGCCAGCTCCGCCGCCGCTCCTGCCGCGGCAGCCGTTGCATTTAGGTACGATGGAGCCACGGTGTCCGCCACAGTGACATCCCAAACCAGACTACGTCAACCGCGCCATGGAATCAGCGTCAATCCGTCAGGTCGCTTTCCGTCCGTTCTCGACAAACCGGGTGGCTCCTTGATGTTGGGGATGCTAGCGCGCGTGAGGCTGCGGCTGATCAGGTCGTTGAGAACGGCGTGTCTGGCGAACCTTCCCGGGCCGAGGCTGCAGGATGATGATGATGATGATTATTATTATTATTATTATTATTATTATTATTATTATTATTATTATTATTATTATTATTATTATTATTATTATTATACATTGATGGACTATCCTGATTACTGGTTTGCTTTAAATGGATGGATGCATAATGGGGGAAATCTTATTGGACATAAAATTTTGCTATGCAGTCGCGAGAGTTTATCATTCGCTTAGCACTATCCATATCTATGTCTACTCTGGCAATGTTATGTAAAGCGTGTTCCTGAGATGTTTAGTAGGGCTGTCAACCGTCCTGAATTCGCCTGGACAGTCCCGGATGTAGAATTGTGCGTCCCGTGTCCCGGGTTACTTTGCTTTCCCACTATGCTCTTGGGTGGAGTTTTGAGATGTCATCTAAATTATGATTGTTTGTATCCATTAAGACTAATCAACAGAGGCCGCTTTCTTAAAATGTACTAAATATTCTCATGGATCCAGCCTCTATTTACGGAAACAAGTATTTTATTATTTGAATCGAAAACTTAGTTTCATCCATCCATCCAGCTTGGTATCAGCTTCTATTACCGGGAAAATTATTTCTGTCAATCCAGCTTCTCATTGATGTAGAGTAAATACCGGACTGTTTTCATCAATCACACTTCCATTTAGGGAAACAGTTTTTATCAATCCAGCTTCCATTTTAAAGATACAAGATCAATTAATTTCGTAGACGAAATGTCTGTAGGCGAAGTGTCGTGGAACCCTGTGAAACACCCTAATACACACAAGCACACACTCACATACATATATGTCATAAAAATGAATATTGTGTATCCTTTGCCGCATGACTTTCAGTCATTCGACTTCTATTTCATTGTTAAATAATGCATGATAAAATTTCTTATGCTATTGATGCTGATGAATTCTCTATAGGAATCTTCTTCGACCTTGCTAAAGCCCTTGATACAGTTGACCATAATAAACTTGAAAATTATGGCAAACGTGGTGTTCCACTTCGGTGGTTTGCTAGTTATTTTGACCATAGACACCAGCAAGTTATATGTAATGGTATCTTGTCTATGGTAAAATCAATTCGATATGGAGACCCTCAGGGCTCAAACTTGGGTCCTTTGTTGCTTTTACTCTACATCAATGACCTTCCTAAAGCATCATCTCTACTGCACTTTATCCAAATGTTTTTCTCTCTCATAAATCATTTGACAGATAGGTAGAGCTTGTTAATTTTGAACTTAAAGCTGTCGCCGACTGGTTCAAGGCCAATAGACTTTCGCTTAACTTGTCTAAAACGAATTTTGTGCTTTTTCGCTCTCATAGAAAATCAGTTCCTCGTCAAAATTTTTGTAGCGTCTATTGATAATACAGCCATCTCGCAAATTACATCTTGTAAATTTCGATGAGCACCTGAGCACATTAAAAACATGTCTACTAAAATTGCTAAGAGTATAGGAATATTGTCTCGCATTTTTTATTTATTACCTCGCAACATTCTCATTAATTTGTATTACTCTCTTATTTATTAATATCTGTAGCATTGTTTGGGTTTCCCCTGCCTTTGAAGGATATTTTCCAGTACTTCTGACCACCACGATCACAATACTAGATCGCGGGGTGATTACAGAGGAAATTTTGCTCGCACTAATTCTCGACTGTTTTCAATTAAATGTGTCGGACCTTCTGTTTTGAACATTCTATCCCACGATATCCATAGCTTGCCTAATCTAAAAATTAGTACGTGCATACCTAACTGATCAGAATAAAAAAACTATATTATATTTTGTCTTTATATACAGTACATCATGGTTGTGCTTTACTAGTTAATTAAAAAAATTTCTTACACAAATATTTTCATGGCAGTGCTGAAGCATACTTAATATTGAGCAGAGCTGAAATTTGACAGATTTGGTCTAATTTTTCATTTGAGTTATTTTACTATATGAAACACATACAACTTTGATTCCTAAATATTTACAACTCCGTAACTTTATAAACACAAAGTCAAAATCCCGCCACTGATTAAAATTATAATTGGTAATTAATTAGTTTTAAGTATACATGTACATTAAAATATTACACGGCAACCTATATTATAATTACGATAAATTATATTCATGTACCATCGAATTAATTCATTTTAATAGAAATATAAAGTAACGGAGTTGTAGTTACGGAGTTGTAAAATATTCCTAAGTAGGTCTCCATGCTGACCGGACGACGAGTTAAGATATGAAAAATAGTTAAAAGTAGTTTATAGTGGCCAGGCTGTCAGTTTTAATATTATTTTTGAAAGAAAAAAATATATACGCAAAATGCAATAATTACAGCTATAGAGTTGTAATTCTTTTTTATACTATAACATTACCGGATAAATTTCTGAAAATTGTCAACAGAAGCAAACATCCATATTGATTTCTTGTTGGTAAAATCAGTGCAGACATGTTCCCTACAAGGCTATCAAAGATGTCAATTAAAAAAACAATGGTTTTCAATTTAGCCTATTCAACAGATGGCAGAAACCCATTCGTAACGGTGTTGTAAGCAATAATTGAAGACAGAGGGTTTTATTTATTTTTTATTATGTAGTTCGTTAATAAGTTAATAAAAACCATATAGAGCAATGGATATATGTAAGTTAATGATCCAAAAATTATAAAACATCAGCTCAGCGCTTGAACTGTTATAACGTTGAATTGACTTACGGTACCATTAGAAAGGATAATGACATTTCAGGTTAAAATTGGACTTAATAATTTTTTTCTCCTACTAATCATTTAAATAATAGCATAGAAATAATTTGTCATAACTAACTCATGCCCTACAATGTATTTAAAAATTATAAATGATAATTTTACTCTTTGTGTAAGCCGTACAAAGGAGAAGACGGAAATTTTTCTAATTTGCTGCCGGTTGTGAAATATACCATATACATAAATGCTTACATACATACATACACACATACATACATAGACTATATACAGAAATGAATAGGTAAACACACAGACGGGTCTACATATAATATTATACATATATAGTGGATGTTGTAGTCTACATGGATCGTAGTAGGCTCTCAAATAATGTATGCAAAATCGTTGCGTAATCGGCGCTGCATGAGACTACGGTTGGCATGACTATCGTTCGGACCGGACAGTCAGCCAGGTCACATGGCCCCACGGCCAATTATAGAGGGAGGACCTGCTGCAGTAGGTTAAGACTTTATACCTGACGAACGACAATTACAACGAATCTGAATCTCCAGCGATTAACTCTCTACTCGTTCTGCTGTTTCTACTCTCTTCTGCTACCTACATGTTTAGATCGGCCTCTATCTATAAGCCTACAATCGGTTACGTTACTCTGGCTTAGTCAAGTAGCGACGTCTGTTCGTCCCTCTCTGTATCTCCTTCCGTAATCGTCTTTGTCCGTCTGTGTACCTCTGTCCACGTGGCATTTTATCAGTCGGTCAATATTCAATTGGCTAGTACTTCAGACTAACTGGCGCCCTTAATATGCTCTGGATTTCGTGCGTCTCTTGCAAGCTTGTGTGTCCCTGAGTGCATTCTTTTTAAATCATAATATTTATGGTGCCACAGGTGTCAAACTCTACACACATACACACACATTACATACATACATACATTCTTACATGCATGCGTACATGCATAGATGCATACATACATACATACATGCATACATACATACATACATGTATGTGTACATGCGTACATTCATTCATTCATTCATTCAGAGCATTTATATAGCGCCCTTTCAAGAAACTACATTGTTGAGTTGGGACATCAGCAAGAAGTGGACTTGTCTGTCAAACTGAGTCTCCACTAGAGCATGTGGATTCAATGGTTGTGCTCTGCCTGTGCACGTGATCTCAGCAGGTTTAGCATGTTGCAATAGGTAATGTATGCGGACGACGTCTCTCCAGAAAGCAAGAATATCCAGTGGCTGCTACTGGTACAATGGTGTTTTGGAAAGTTGCAATACTAGAGCCACGCAGTCTGCACCATGTATGCAAATAGTGGTAACCACCAAGTCCACCATTTCTTTTGTCTTCATTGTAGTTCTGTTGGTAGCCACATTTGGTCAGCTCGATCAACATCACCCATAGTGGTTACAATCTAATAACACTGGACTTCGTCTCGAAGCTAGTGGGTTCAACTCCAACAACATTTGCTGGCTAGAGTCACAACTTTATTGTCACGCCATGTCGCCAAGTGCTATAGCAATGGATGGTTTGCCCAATGCATCGGCCTACTCAGCAGTTCCATGAAGTGCTTTCTCAAGCGATTTGCAAATTTACTTTAGCGGGAAATTTTCAAGATGCTTCTGCCGAATTGTACCAGTTGCCTCAGTGTCAAGGCATCCAACATGCTCAGGTAGTTTCACTGATCTGAAAAGGTTGCCAAAAGCATGATTTGGAAGCGTTTATGGTATATCAGACAGTGGGTCAAGTACAGATGAGCCGCATTTTCCTCATGCAGCCCGTGTATTTGAATTTAACGACATCTTCGTCAGCGCCCGTGAATTTGAATTTAACGATGTGCACATTTTTCGTGTATCCCTCTGGCGAATTTACGCGCTGGCTTGAAATTGTTTAATTGTAACTCTACGCAATATATACTCCTGCATAGCTAGATTTCAATGGCATTGAAACAGACTATGACCACATCGAAACTTAAAATGTCCAAATATCGGAATTTAAAGTAAATTTTGAGTTGAAATAAAGTTGGGTTGAGATCTATAGAAATTCAAATGAAAACGTTCGTTAAAAATTTTGTATCCCTATATTATAAAGTGTTGCATTGGCGAATTTTTAAGTCCGATGACCTATAAATTCAGCCGTGGGCGTGACCACTTCTGATTTGAAATCAACGGTCATCGTGATTGGTTGCGAATCAGAGCGTTGACCTAAATGCTTCGCATGACGTAAGATTGCATATTATTTAAGCCTTCGTGACGTGAACAAATGGCCATACTGTGGCCGGTAGGCCTATTGAAATAGTCTCGTCGAAAAAGTTGGAAATTTAAAATGGCCATAATTATATCGGCGTTTAAATAAAATTGCGAGCTGAAAATAGTCGCGTTGACTTAGACGTGGCGTAATAATGTTTTGTAAATTTTATCAAATTGCTAAAGCGTTCCGTTTCGGAGCCTTTAGCAGGACAGACAAACATACGGAAGGACAGAATAATCAGACTTTGGATTATAATATAGATCAGGCAGTGGGTCAAGTACAGATGAGCCGCATAATCTAAATTCAGACTGCTGATATGGTTCATCCTTGGCTCCATCTGCATGTGTACACGCCTGCATGGACGAAGTCATCATCTTCCAGTATTATCTGCCCGGCATTTATGCAAGATGAATTTACCTACAGCCTACAACAGTTACAGCTTACCACTAGGAAGAACAGGAACACACACAAACATTTCCAACTCAATAATACGTCCACCTGATGGATGGGAGCAATCGTTTTACACTCTTCACCATTGTTCAAAAACCCTGTACCCATTCGTTACTAGCGCACCCTCACAGGGTGCAGCATTACTATCATCTGAACTCTGCAATAAATAGCAATTTTTTCATAATATCACTAATTACCATACAAACAGATGTAGTTCTATCATATTTTATGCTTCCAATTAAATAATTATAAAAACTTACCTTTTTACCCCCTGCAATTTCTTGCAGTTGCAGATTACGTCATTTTCTCGATTAATCAACGTCAATTTTGTGGATAAAGACATTAAAACTAGAGAAACTCTACATACATTGTTTAATAAGCTTAATACAAATGGGATAATTAAATAATATATTTAGTTCAAGCCGGTTTAAAAAAATTGTGTGCGAATTTTTGCATGCACCCGCCCAGGGTGCGCTAGTAGAAAATGGGTTAAATTAAGCGGGAGGTCATTCCAGATGGAAGGGCTCACAACCGAAAAAGCTCGGCGCTGCTTAATATCCAAGCGAGCCCGAGGAATCAGGAACTCACCCCTCGTCGTAGAGCGAAGCACCCGACGCGCTGCAACGCCAGACGCTGGGTGGCATGTAAATCACGCAGGTAAGATGGAGCACAGCCAAGAACGCAGCGAGAAACCACAGCAGCAATGTGGTATGAGATCCGCTGAAACACAGGCAACCAATGCAGTACATTCACGCGTGTATGCAGAGACAGGAGAGAACTAAGGAAGCCGTCCAATAAGCCGAGCAGCCGAACGTAGAACTCGATCTAGTCGCCCAGAACCCCAAGGGGAGGCCAGTAAGTAGTGAGCAACAGTGGTCAATAATATTCGACTAGCAGCGAGGCATGAACAAGGACCACAACTGCAGAGAGAGAGAGAGAGAGAGAGAGAGGAGAGGGGAGGGAGAGGGAGAGGAGGGAGAGGGAGAGGAGAGGGAGAGGGAGAGGGAGAGGGAGAGGAGAGAGAGGGAGGGAGAGGGAGAGGGAGAGGGAGAGGAGAGGGGAGAGGGAGACCACTCAGGAAGCTGACGAAGCTTATAATAACAACTCCGTGCAACTATAGGTTCACTTGTTGAGAGAAAGTAAGCTCAGAGTCAAGAGAAAGTGCGACAAGGATGTATTTTTATCCTCATACCTATTTAACCTGGTATTAGAAGTAATACTGTCACTCAGCCTTAACAACACCGAGAAAAGAATAAAATTAATTGGAGGGCCGATTTGCTGACAATATTTAAAATCTGTTCTTATTCCTCTGACTTATCATTATTCAATGAGGTCATCTGATTGCCTATGTCTGGTCATACCTAAATCAAGAACTGTTCTCGGTGAACGAGCTTTTTCAGTATCTGGACCTACTTTTGGAACTCTCTTCCTGTGTCTGTACGCTGTGCTCAGTCGCTTGTGTCATTTCGTTCTCGGCTGAAAACTTATCTCTTTCAAATTGCCTATCCACCTTAGGCTGCCTCTCTGTCTCTCAATCAATCAATCAATCAATCAGTTTCTTACGGACTGATCTTCTGGATGTTGACCTGATTACGGATTGTTTTGATGCGCCATCGGTTGATGCCTTGTGCATTAGACACCGGCGCAATAGAAGTTGCTAATTACATTACATTACATTACATTGGCCTCCTCACTAGAAGCGGACCAGAACTACAGAATATTACGACACAGATAGACGAAACCAGCAGAAGATTCGGTCTAATGATCAACGCAGAGAATACCAAAACAATGGTGATTGAAAAGACCAAAGAGACACCAATAAGGATCAACATCCAAGGAGAAGCTATTGAGCCAGTACAACAAATAATTATTCGTCTACCTACGTGTATGTGGGCTAATAAACGCAGATGGCAGCAGCGATCAAGATTATGTTACAGTGAATGTGTATGATCAGGGAATGTGTATATTAGGGTGGATCGAAAAAAGCGAAAATCAGAATTCCGAAATTTAATAGCAACCAAAAGTTGCCTAATGGCATGGGGTCAAAAAATGTCGAAAAAGTTTTTAAAAATTTTAATGTCTTGAGGCTCCCCAAGAGGGCCAAAGTTACGAAAAATTGCGTTTTTTCGAGAAAATCGCAGGTTTTCTCTTAGAATATTCTAATTGAAAACTAATTAACTCTCATTCAATATACCATTAAAAAGAGCTCTTAAACCTGAATAAGATGATGTATTAATTTCCAGAATAATCCCGTATTTACAGAAGTTATGAACTTTTTACCATATTCCATGTTTCGCGACATGTCGATAAGTCTGAAAAAGGTTAAACACTAATAACTTTTTTACCCTTCAAGATATTTCAACCGATAGTATGTCATTCGATTCAGCCATGGACCGCCGTTCTAACGGTACATTGTAATGCGGGCTTGTTTAGCAGGACACTTTTGTTTTAATTTTTTTAAACTGTTTTAGTTTAGTTTTGCTTGCAATCTTTCATTGATTCTGTAGTCATTTAAGCTTAATGAGCACTTTGTCCGATAAATTGAGCGCTAGGAACATTCCATTTTGTTCAAGAATAATTGCGGAATGTCGAAGCATAAAAGCTACAATGCCTACTTGTTCTAAACCATAGTTTTCGATGTTCAAACACAGCCTGGAACTACGGCAGACTGTTCTACCCATATGAGAAATGTATCTCTCTTCAACTGGTTTACTATACCTTGATCTTCACTCTCTAATGCTTTCTTTGCCATCTCAATTTAGGAAATCCACTCGACGGAATCTTTAATGGTGTGTTTTCTAGCAGATATATTTCATTATGTGGACTAGCTGTAGCCACATCATTCTACTCTCTCTCTATGACATCAGTTCCGCTTTTGACACTGTTGATCACAGCATCCTCTTAGACCTGCTGTCTAGGTCGTTTGAGATAATTAACTCTGCTAGTCTGCTCATCTTTGGTTCCATTCATGCCTTACCTTCATGGCCTTGCCATCACAGCCGCTTCCCTGGTTGAACGTATTCTAGAGGTTTCAGCTGTTCTTAATTGATGGTTGTCCGCTAATCATCTTTGTCTAAACCAAAACAAGACCCAGTATACATCATGCCCAGCTTGCCAGGATTGACGCCGAGTCCCTACGCCTTACGTTTCCCAATGTGCACTTTTCTTCATCTTTGCGTGATCTTTGATTCATTCTGGATCCTGTCCTCTCTCTGTCTGATCATATCAATGTTGTCTCCCGCTCATGTTTCTACTTAAGCGCCACTTAAAATCAGAGGCGCTCTCGACGCAGGAAGTATGTTCACTGACAAAATGAGAGGTTTCATGTGCTTGAGGAACTGGTCAGAGGAAAGAGAAAGGAAGTCAGTCACAAGGGACTGAGGCAGTCGGTTTCAGCTGGAGGACCAATAAAAGTGAAATTCCTAGACCTATGGCTCACATAGAGGTACGCATTCCAGGGACAGCCAAGTGGCTACAGGTCGAAGACCGAAGGGAGCAAAGGCTGTGAAAAGCATAAACTAAAGTACACTAGGCCTTGAGATAGTGACAGAGAGAGGACAGGATCGAGAATGAATTAAACAACCCGTGTCATTAGCATGTTGGTGGAAAAGGACACCGAGTGGAGCAAAAACCCTAAATAGATCCGAGTATATAAGATGAACAGAAGGGAACAAGGACAAGGCCCTGAAGTAAGCCATAAGACAAATGGACACAGGGAGAGCGGGTAGGACCGAAAACTACAGAAACAGAGCGATCCGTTAGGAATGAATGGAATAAAAGAAAAGCAGAGTCAAAAATCCCAAACGACCTAGATAGCAGGTATATATATTCGTTTATTTGAAAAAGAGACAAATCTGGGTGGCACACCGCACCCAGTTATATGTCGAAGCATAATCCAGACAAATAAAATAATAAATGAAAAGAGTTAACAGAACTCTGTCAGTGATCACGGGCAAAGAGGACTCTAGGGATAAATTTTTAACATCCTTTTCTGGTAGCACAAATGGATGCAGTCTAGGACGCAGGTTGTAGCGAGTTTTGGCGAGAGGTGGAAAAGAGGCTCCTCAGAACATGAGGATGGTGTGATCAACAGTGTCAAAAGCGGTACTGATGTCATAGAGGAAGATTAGAGTGACATGGCTACAGTCAACATCATAAAATATATCTGCATTAAAGATTCCGTCGAGTGGATTTCCTAAATTGAGATGGCAAAGAAGGCATTAGAGAGTGAAGATCAAGGTATAGTAAACCAGTTGAAGAGAGATACATTTCTCATTATGGGTAGAACAGTCTGCCGTAGTTCCAGGCTGTGCTTGAACATCGAAAACTATGGTTTAGAACAAGTAGGCATTGTAGCTTTTATGCTTCGACATTCCGCAATTATTCTTGAACAAAATGGAATGTTCCTAGTGCTCAATTTATCGGACAAAGTGCTCATTAAGCTTAAATGACTACAGAATCAATGAAAGATTGCAAGCAAAACTAAACTAAAACAGTTTTAAAAAATTAAAACAAACGTGTCCTGCTAAACAAGCCCGCATTACAATGTACCGTTAGAACGGCGGTCCATGGCTGAATCGAATGACATACTATCGGTTGAAATATCTTGAAGGGTAAAAAAGTTATTAGTGTTTAACCTTTTTCAGACTTATCGACATGTCGCGAAACATGGAATATGGTAAAAAGTTCATAACTTCTGTAAATACGGGATTATTCTGGAAATTAATACATCATCTTATTCAGGTTTAAGAGCTCTTTTTAATAGTATATTGAATGAGAGTTAATTAGTTTTCAATTAGAATATTCTAAGAGAAAACCTGCGATTTTCTCGAAAAAACGCAATTTTTCGTAACTTTGGCCCTCTTGGGGAGCCTCAAGACATTAAAATTTTTAAAACTTTTCGACATTTTTGACCCCATGCCATTAGGCAACTTTTTGGTTGCTATTAAATTTCGGAATTCTGATTTTCGCTTTTTTCGATCCACCCTAGTGTATATACCCTGAAATTTTCAGGGTAGATGCATATTCCCTGATTCACTCGGGAATGTATACATTCCCTGAAAAACCAGGGTATATACATATACCCTGAAATTTTCGAGTGATTTCTATATACACTTACCCTGACTACAATAACACATTAAGCCAGATTTCTATACACATACCCTGAAAATTTCAGGGTATGTGTAACATCTACTGTTACATTTCACATATCTATACCCATACCCTGAAAATTTCAGGGTATGTGTAACATTTCGTACCCCTAGAACTACAAGGCTCTATGTCCACTTTTTGCGAAACGGAGAAAAACGATTTTTAAGATTTGGTGACGAAAATGTTTTTCCCTGTATCATTGATGGCAATAAAATTAACATTTTTGGATAACACTGTTTTCCCCAAGTATGCTTATTTGTGTATTTCGATCATAATGTAAACCGAGTTTGAGTAATTTTGATGTAATCATGTCAGGGGTGACCATTTTTGGACATAGAGCTCTATAACATTAAGCACGACCACGTAGTAAACATAGAACACTATGATTGCGAGCAGTCCACTCAAAATTATACTGCTCTATCTGCAACTCTGAATCTGTGATGGATATCAATGAAACGCTTTAGTGAAGTTAAACAATACTTTCAAGTAGGTTGTGGTGTGTTCAGTACGGGAAAAATACATTTAATTGAAATTATACCATTTTCTGGAAGTCTATTCGGTATTACATGCAATAAAGGAAGATGCAATAGAAAATTTATTGTCAAACCTTATTATAATTTCGTGCACATATTCAATAGAACTGTACAGATATAAGTCCACATGTCGCCTATGATTCATGTATTTTATTGCACGTTACAATGATTTATGGTTACTCTGACTTGCTATTTAAGAAAAAAACGCTTTTAAATTTAATAAACAAAAAAAAAATCTTTTTTGGGTTTTTTAAAAACCCCCATTTAATTTTTAAAAA
>JACEVL010001584.1:0-190000 GCA_020284085.1 Aporrectodea caliginosa
TCTACCATGACATCCATTGTCCACACATTTGTCTGTTCGAGAAATGATTATTGCAATTCTCTTCTTAATGGTCTTCTCAAGGTCCGTCTATGCCCTATTCAGTCTGTTCTCAATGCTGCTGCTCGATTAATTGCTTACCTTCCTAAATACTCTCATACATCATCGTTCATGGTCAACTTCCTCTCTCGAACCGAATTCAACTTTAAAGTCCTTGCTTTGGTCCTCAAGTCCAAACTGGGTCTTGCCCCAAAATATCTCAGGGATCTCATACGTCCTCTTTCTGCATCTTTTCATAGGCCTCTCCGATCTATGGACCGGTCAGACTGCTTTGTCCCACGAGCTAGGACCACTATTGCTCAAACTCGATCCTTTGCCATCATTGGGCCCTCTTTATGGAATGCCCTTCCCTTCGCTCTGCGTGAAACTTTTCTTTCTGGATCATTGTCTTCATCTCTCTCTCTCTCTTCTTCAAAACCATTTCTTCTCTCGGGGTTCTCGCACTGGGAGCGCTACTGAATGGACACGGCTGTGAGCGGCGCTATATAAATTACTATAATTACATTACATTACATTACACACACGCACGCGCACATGCACACACACACACCTACACACACACACACCTACACACACACACACACACACACACACACACACGCACGCTAAAACAAACACACACAGACACACATAAGCGCGCGCACAACGACATACACACGAATGCATGCATACACAGTTACACACGTGCAGTCTGTGACATGGTATAAGAGTTATTACAGACCTGTTCCAGGTGAATAGTAAGATTGACTTCGTTGTACTGGAGTCCTCTGGAAAGAGGAGGACTCTGCCACCATCTCTCCGTTCCATCAACCGCAAACTCCGGCGAATGGACCTTCGCTGGATCTGAGAGATTGCATTTATCGCATAGATGACCATAGATGACTTCGAATTCCCCGCTTCCGTCCTCCTTGTCTGGGTTGGCTCCAGTCAACTTACAGAACAACTCCGGTTCGGAAACTCCGACACCACAAGTCGCCGTTGCCTCGATCGGACGTCCAACCGCAAGGTTACAGTGCGGTGGCGTCAGAACTTGGCCGGACGCTAAGCCAACGACCACAAACACGAAACAAATCGTATAAATCTGTATTTTTGGTGTTACCATTACGACAGTACTTCTTGTTGCCATCGCAATCTCCTCTCTCCTAAGGTCTCGTGGATGTTCTTCCGCTCTGCTAAGTATAATTTTCTCTGTAAATAGATAATAAATACCTCTTTAACTTATAGTCTAAACGTTTTTGTGTCGTTTTGTATTCTGACGTTAGCAAGTAATTCTAATTAATTAGTTGAGTGCTAATTCTAATTCTAGTTAATTAGTTCTCCTAAAATGTTAATTATAATTTTAATTCTAATTATGAAAGTCGAACTGATGGTAATTATAATTAATTAGTTACAAAATCTTAAATTACCCATGATCATTGCCTGTTGCGAAAGCGGGCAACGAGCTTGTAGACAGACGGATGATCATGATGAAAGTCTACTGCCTGCTGAAATGACCAATGCCTCAACCGAATTATCAGTGCGTGGTAAACTGTCGTTTAAACGGTCGCGAATGTTCCACAGGCTGATAGGAATCTCGGATTTCCTCTACGATGTCTACTATTAAGTCTCCTCACTCGAAACAATAACTACTGTAGGCTAGGGTGCTCCAGAATGTAATGGATTTTTAAAAAGTTCCAAAAAGTACTGCTCCCCGGCGATTTTCCCATTCCGTTTATCATCTATCACTTTGTACAACTGTACCAAGTTTCAGACCAATTAAAGGCTAGGCTAAGCCTTGCCCCCGGCACACAAAATTTAGAATTTGTGAAAATATGCGAATTTGCTTTTAAAATCGGCAATATCATGGAGAAAAAATGTAATTATTTTCATGATGATTAACTTCTTTTGTGAACTATTGTGTGCAGAGGTGCAAGTGTTGGTACCTGTACTTTTGTACCTCAAGTGCAATTTTGAGTACAGTCTTTTAAGTACTTGAACTTTGTACTGGAGACCCAAGTACTTGTACTCGTACTTGAGACCTAATTAGGCTACTTGGACACACAAATGAAATTTCAACAGGCACTCGGGGATACTTTACCAGTAGGCTTTGTCTTTCCTTTAAGTCATTAATTCTTACATTCTGGATATTTTGGCAATTCTGTATGGACCGCATCTTGTTCAGAATTTCTTCCGGTTGTCTTGCTAAAATAGTGGCCACGGACGGTGATAATGCTAACAAAATAATATTAATATTCCTAGAGCGGTTAAGTTTGATTATGATAATTTCACTTTCAAGGTAAATGCTACTTCTGCTAAGTGCAAGTTTTGTAGCGAGAAAACAACTGGCACAACATCAAACTTTGGTAAACACTTGCAAAGACTCCATACGGAGAGGTTAGCAGTGACTAACAAATCATTTGAACTCTATCGAGTAATGTAAATGTAAGTCGTCGAACATTCTCAGCCCCATACGAAAGCCGCAGAGAGGGAAACCAGCTTATTCACCGAAATAATGCATTTATGAATTGTATTATAGGACTTCTAGCAATAAACCACTGAACCTATGGCTTATACGTGGAATTCATGTGTGAATGGGGCTCACTTGTGAAAATTGTGAGTTTCTATGTTCCTCTGTGTTCTATGTTCCTCTCTAAAAAGTCTTCCGCTGCGTGTGCGAGATGGTGCATATGGCTCTGTTATGGAAACATTGTCATCTGTATCAAAACGCGCTTAGATAGGCCACATAAGTAGTCATTTGCGAATCACTTTTCTGTTTTACGTAAAACGCTAATTAAGGAATTTGCTTCGTGTTGCTCCCATAGTCAAAGACTGCCTACAACTAGTATGTTCTTATTTAATGTGTGCAGATATGATTATGTCTTATGTGAATGAGACAGATGCTTTGTTGGGGACTACATCAAGTTTCTTTTGGCAGTCGTGGAGCGGGTGCTACACAGACGTCTCATTTTGGCACGATAATCACATATACGGTTGCAGCAACCGAAACTGCAGACCTCATGCAACAAAAAGTCTAAGCTATTTGGTCACTGCTGTACACTATCTTCTGTGAAACCGAGCACCTTATCATCACAAGTGACAACCTGGTTGAATATCAGAGGCCATGATGACTTTGATGAAATTGATTGTTTGGACGTTTGGAATGCAGCAAAACTGTTCTTGACAATAGCGTTTAGAGTTTTGAGTGTGCCTGCATCTAGTGCTCTGGTTGAAAGTGTGTTTAGTTTAATATTAAAACAGTTTCGATTGAATCTGGGTGACAAGATGCTCACATCCATTATATTTCTCAAAAAGCAATATTAAAAATGAGTGCATGTGGCAATTATACACCATTGCTTTGTCAAGGAAGTAAATCCTTGTTCTTGCAGTAGCCATGTGTACTTGTACTCGTACTTGTACTTGATACTTAAGTATTTATACAGGTACTTAAGACCTCAGTACTTGTATTTGTACTTGCAACCTTTCATGTTCTGGTCAATAAATATGAAACATATTAGTTTTTTCATATATACTTAAATACCGGAAATTTGTGTTTTCAACCGAAAAAATGCGAATATTGTTAAAACTTCATCGTGCTGGGGGCAAGGGCTTAGCCTTAATGTTAAATCCTAAAATTTGGATTTTTAGACTCATCTGTATGAGACGCATGGGAAAATGCCCGGGGAGCAATGAATTTTCAACTTTTTATTTTCTGGAGCACCCTACTGTAGGCCTATTAAGAATCTAAATTCGACGACGGCAACTTAATATAGTAATAATTTGTGTAGGCCTAATAATAATTCATTGACAAGCCGTAGGCCTATATTACGTTACCGTCTTCGAGTGAGCACAATTAAATTAATGTGTAGGCCTATGTAAATTAAAACTTATTAGGCCTACTGAACTTTAATCAATCGAGGTGGAAAATGGTTTGAAGTGTATCATTCAGAGGGATGGGTAATAATGGTTCTAGGACGATTCGTCAACGGACTGTTCGTCAAGGACTGTTCTTCAAGTGGACGTTTCGTCAACGGACGATTCGTCAACGAACTGTTCGTCCAGCGGAAAGTTACCTAACATTTAGGGATCAGATAATAGAAGAGGTTAGAGATTCTAGTTAGTGTTCTGGCAATTTATCGTTTTAGCGTTCTAAATTATTACTGGATTGAGGAAAAGAATTCTTGCTTAAGTAGAAGCTGCATTGATCAAAAGAATTCTTGCATAATAGAGGCTGGATTGATGAAAATAATCATTGCTTTTTAAAAATAGAAGTTAGCTTGATGAAAATAACGTTTGGTGAAAGTAGAATTTGGATTAATAAAAATAGATTCTTGTGAAACTAGAAGTTGGAATGAGGAAAATAATAGGCCTACTTGCGTAAAAGGAAGTGGATTGATGACAGTTGTCATGGATATTGGTATGAGAGAGAGAAAGAGAGGGTTTATATATGATAGAGAGAGCGTATAGAGTATAGAGAGAGAGAGAGAGAGACAGAGAGATATAGATAGAGAGAGAGAGAGAGAGAGAGAGAGAGAGAGAGAGAGAGAGAGAGAGAGAGAGAGAGAGAGAGAGAGAGAGAGAGAGAGAGAGAGAGAGAGAGAGAGAGAGAGAGAGAGAGACAGAGACAGAGACAGAGACAGAGACAGAGACAGAGACAGAGAGACAGAGACAGAGACAGAGACAGAGACAGAGACAGAGACAGAGACAGATAGAGACAGAGACAGAGACAGACAGAGACAGAGACAGAGACAGAGAGACAGAGACAGAGACAGAGACAGAGACAGAGAGACAGAGACAGAGACAGAGACAGAGACAGAGACAGAGACAGACAGAGAGACAGAGAGAGACACAGAGAGAGAGAGACAGAGAGAGTGAGAAAGAGACAGAGAGAGACAGAGAGAGACAGAGAGAGAGAGAGAGAGAGAGAGAGAGAGAGAGAGAGAGAGAGAGAGAGAGAGAGAGAGAGAGAGAGAAGGACCGCGTAAGGACCCTTGGCAAGTCCTTCACTGCAATTGCTCATGCGCTTCGGCGTGAAACTCTGATTCAGTGTCCGCGCTGTAGTCGGGAGCGCCTCTGAGTAGAAATCTTTAAGGAACGCTATAACAAGTGCTCATACATACATACATACATACATACATACATACATAATACATAGGCCTACATAAAAAAGAACGCTAAAACGATAAATTGACATATTTCTATCACTGTTGATTAAAGAAAAGATATTAGCTTACAATACGGCTTCTACTTAAGCAAGAATTCTTTAGCCTACATCAATCCAGCTTCTATACATGTAAGCAATTTTTTTTAAATAAATCCAACGTCTATTTAGACAAGAATTATTTTTGTCAATCCAACTTCTATTTAAGCAAAACAAATTCATCGTTCCAACTACCACTTAAGCAAGAATTAGGCTACAATGGGCGAATAATTTAGAACGCTAAAACAATAAATTACCAGAAAATAAATGGAATCTTTAACCTCTTCTATTATCTGATCCCTAAATGTTTGGTAACTTTCTGCTGGACGAACAGTCCGTTGACGAATCGTCCGTTGACGGAAACGACCACTTGACGAACGTCTGCTGACGAATCGTAGTCCTACAGGAACTTTATGAGGGGGCAAAGTTTTAAATTGTTGGCGCGGGGACTAACGAGGGTGTCGAAAGCAAGCGATCGCGTCAACCTCGGGGCTCGCTTCCGCGCGGCGCGGATTCCAACAGCCGCCAGCGCTTTTGGAAGCATTTGACATATGATATGGGACTGTTGTTAACGTTCCGGGATCCGTTTTCAGCTATATCTGAACGTTTATTTCAAACACAAAACTGCTAAGAGTTTCAATGTTTTTATATATTTAAATTTCTCAGGTTTTCTTGACAAGCTTTGGATAGAAATAAAAATGTAAAAAATCATAGCCGTTATATATGCTAAAAACTAAGATGATAAGTAATTTTTAAATATGCGCAAAATCCAGAGGGACAAATAGCCCTCTTAGCCCTCCGGACGCCCATGGAAGCAATTGTACAAAGGTATCAGTTTCAGAACATGGCGATGCTCCTACTCCTGCATCTGTGTCGTCTTCTCGTCTCAGTCTGCTTTTTCGTCGATACCTCTTTCCGAGTAGAGATTTAGGCCTACATGGGGAATTTCCATGCGGTTAACAGCTGTAAATCCCGGTAAATCCCGCGGTACTGGGTACAACAATTTCGGTAATACCGCGGTAATGGGGAATGAGCCGGCGATAAAACCGCGGTAATGGTAACTATTATAGTGCTTTAAGTTCTTTAAATTGGAGAAGAAAGAGTCCTGATACGAAAATAAGAGAGAGACAAAGGAAATGGATTCGGCACACGCTGAGAGGAGACTCATTACTAAGAACGGTCATTGAAGGAAAAATGGAGGAGAGGAAGACAAGAGGAAGACCAAGACAGATGATGTTAGGTTGGATGATGACAAACGGCTACAGGAAGCTAAAAGAAGAGGCACAACAACGAGAGGAGTGGCGACGTCGGACATTTTGAACCTGCCTAAGAGGCAGATAACCACAAGAAGAAGATAGTTCTTTAATTTATACACCGTATAGACTTTATAGTATACACTATACAGTAACTTACTTCCTTAGGCTACATGTAGTTGCAGCTACTGACTTACATAACTTAAAATTCCAGTTTCACTTCCGTTCACTTTTCGATGTTACAAGCTCATCATCATCATATAATCCATATATTCGTTTAATTTGTTAACAACAGACATAACGCTGTAGGTGCACATAGAAAACTGTACTTCCTGTTTACGGAATTATTTTAAAATAAACTGTTAAAACAAAAACGCAATCGAATTTGTTTAAAAGTAATAGTTCAACTAACAGTTTAATCAGCATGTCTATGTTGATGAATTAATTTTTACGTAGGCCTAGTAGTCACGTGTCATTCTTAGAGTTACAAGTCCAATCTCAAATCAGTCAAGGGTGATGTTAAGAACTTGAGAACTGAATAGGAGATTTTTCCTGAAGCCTACAAGTCAGAAATAGCCAGGGCTTGGTTAATGTGAACTGTCGATAAGATAATCTGTTTTTGCGTATGTTTTATTAATGCAATCAGCAATACAAATAGCTTTGTAAACGACATATTTTTTAATTTTAATTGGTGAAAACTTTTTGCGGGGATGTGATGTCGTCCTGCGGGATGGGGGAAAACCTGCGGGGATGGGGCGGGTTTGGGACAAACCCTGCGGGGATGTGGAAGGTAATACTTGTTGCGGGGCGGGTATGGGGACGAGGTTCTCTTCCCGCCTCACTCTATTTCAGAGGCCGTGCCCTTCCGTGCTGTATAGGCTACGTCGTTGCTTTTTCATAGACTGCCTTCCGTCTAAATTTGGGAAAAGTTGTGCAGTTGTTACGCAGAGCAAGACTATGGCACAAATCGCAGCACTCGCCCTACCTTAGCTACGCCAGAGACCTCAGTCATTGTCCATCTTAAATTCTCTAACTGGTCCAGATCTCGTATACTGTGCTCGATTTTGGAAAAGCACCAGAATTTGCTAAATTCTCATTCACCAAACTGCCGGCCGCCGCAAACCCGAGAAACTACTCAAACTTTCTGTTAAGACTATTAAAGACGAATTAAGCTTGTTAAGAAATCTTGCCCTGATCCTGCCCAATTAGGCTAGTCGTCATTCCATTTCTCTTAATCTGAAAACAGTGTTGGAAACGCTGCAGTCTGACCGACCATAACAGTTCCTGTCTTCTTACCTCATAGTTCTTCCAAAATAATCCGGATTTTGTAGGCTATTACGTAAGCTATCTCTGGCTCCAACTTGAGCCAGCGGTTCTGAATAAATATAAGTTTACTTATGTTCTGCTCACCGTTTTACAGAAGCGCTTTAGGTGTCGATGACTGTGTCTTTGACACCATCTTGAACGAATTAGTCAATTGCTCCTCCCCAAACGTTTAATCCTAGCGACAACTGAAAGTTGACATTTTCTGGGATCCACTCATAGCCACTCAATGCTAAGTAGGTCTATTCTCTATTAAATAACATAATATACGAGACAAGTAAAAAGTATCCAGGTCCTTATGTAGTCGTATGCTATTCGATGGTGTGCTCATAGCAAACAACAATTACGACGCTAATAGTCTTGCATTCCTAACCACAATTGTTCGGCCAATATTGTATTGTACCGTATTCAAACATTTATAAAGCGTCTCTAGTAGGGTGAACCGTTCAGAGGCGTTCCCAGTGCGCGAGGCCACGAGAAGGTTTTTTCAGAAAGCGAAGGTGGAGGAGGGTAACCAGCTAGAATTTGAGAGCGATTAGATGGGGTTTGGGGAGGGGAGAGATCCATGAGAAAGGCAATTAGAGGCGGCAAGGGAAATGGATTGAACACGCAATGAGGGGAGACTCTCTAATCAGAAACATCATCGAAGGGAGATCGAATGGAGGGAAAGACAAGAGGAAGACCAATAATGATGCTGCTGGACTGGGCGATGGAGAAGAACGGCTACGGTAAAATTAAGAAGGATGCCCAAGATCGGGAAGATCGTTGGAAGAATGCCTGCGTCGTTGCAATAGACTTCATGACGCTCTATTGCCATGAGCATGAGAGAGAGAGAGAGAGAGAGAGAGAGAGAGAGAGAGAGAGAGAGAGAGAGAGAGAGAGAGAGAGAGAGAGAGAGAGAGAGAGAGAGAGAGAGAGAGAGACACACACACACACACACACACACAGACACAGACACAGACAGACAGACAGACAGACAGACAGAGACCAATTGACGTCAAGGACCGGAAGTGAGATATAGCTGTTCTAGTAGTATGAGGAACTAGAAGATCAAATTGAAACTGTTATATTTCATGAACTGTCGAGATAAGAAGGAAAGAAGAAGAAGAGTACATCGCCAGAGACGCAACTATGAGTATGAAGTATTAGCGACTTCATTGTCTTAGCATCCGCATATATGGGGTGGGGGTGGCCAGTCCTCAACCTCGACGTCTCATCTCTCACCGACTGTATACTCATCCTTGCTGTTTTGGCTGGGGGCGCAGATGAAACAGAAATCTCGAACGAAATTTCTGCCCTGGCAGGGATTTGAACCTCTGACCTCTCGGTTGACAGTCCAGCCCGCTAGCCACTAGGCTAGACTATCGCGGACTGACGAGATAAGGCTAAGATTAATTCTTAACCTATAATTATATGCGCCAAAACTATCATGTAATGGCTGTTATGATGCTAACATAGGCCTAATTATGTAGGCCTAGTAAGACTATTTCTGAGGCGCTATTTTCCACACTGCCATCAGTGGCGGCGCCAGGATTTAAGGTTTGGGGGCTAAAGCTCAAAAATTTGTCCGGATTACCTTTTTTTGCTTTTACAGCTCATTTAAAACCTCCTCGCTGTGATTTTAGGGGAGCTGAGCCGCATTTAGGGGGCTAAGCACCCCTAGCCCCCCTGGCGCCGCCACTGACTGCCACAGACGAACGCAACGTGATTATTGATATCAGGCATCAAGGTCTGGCCTCAACCTCGAGGACAGACTTAGAAACCTCGGCCTTCCTCTTGTCCTTGCGATTGTGTTCTCATGCCATCATTTTGGAGTTGTTCTGTTTTGATGTTTTGCCACCTCAGCTACAATGACGAGTATAGGCCTACGTTGACCGTATACTGTCAGTGGGAACATCAGACAGCGAGGGAGGGAACTGGCCACACGCTCTCAAATGCCGAGGCTAAGAAAATAAAATCGATAACACATACCCATTATTACCTGAACCTTCCGTTAGCTCTTCTTCGAATTCTTCTACTCACCTACTCTACAACTTGTACAAGGAAGATAGGAAAGCCGTGTTCACATTAGAATGGTGAGTCATATCCTATAGCCCATTTTACCCATCCACTCACTCCCCCATACGTCGATTCACTCACTCAACCACCAACCCAGTCAGTCAGTCAGTCAGTCAGTCAGTCAGTCAGTCAGTGCTCGTATCCCGGAAAGATTGTATTGGCTTCATTACCATAGCATAGGGATTGCTTGCTTTGATAATTTGAGCGTTCAATTAAAAAATAGTAACTAATAATACAATAGAAGAGAACTGTCTGTCGTCATTCAACATTCCTGCTACGCACCACGCTTGTTCGAGTCCCGCGTAGCCGGTCAGCACCAGACGCCGTTAAGCAGGGCTTATTCTAACGAGCAGCCGGACACAGTATGAAGTTAGGAAAGAAATTTGTGCAGTTAAAATCAGAGTTTGTGCAGTTAGGCCTAGCCTACTTTTTTGTAGGCCTAATTGTATAAACCAACAAAAGTAGCTAATAATTAAGCTAGTGACAGAAATTACAACACGTTTAAGTGCAGTGAATTAGCTTCTAAACTTCTGCTGACTGCGCTAGGCCTACTGGCATAAGATAAAAAAAAGTAGATAAAAAAGCTGTTTCAGGAGCTGTCGAATAATGTAAAAATGTGAAAAAGATGCGAAATATGGTTCGGCCTTTTATTTCTAATAAAATTCAAGATCAACTTTAAGACAGTTAAATGCTTTAGAAATAATACCATACAATACAGATTATGAACTCTACGGAAGTGCAGAAAAACTACTTTCATTCGGCAGACAATTCACATAAACTAAATATATCCCAAAACTATGACCACACAGACCAATTAGTGCATAGGTCTCCAAGTAGAACAGTTTTCAAATCCTAAACCACAAAAAACTGCAGCTAATACGGTTTATTGCATCTCATCTTGTCACAATGATTATTGCATTAGCACTAGTAGGCCTACATAACTTGCAGTTCATACATAGCCTACCATTCAAGTTGCTCATAAATACTCGTGTATGGTGGCGAGACTTCATGGCTTGTCCTTATCTTGAAGTACCTCAGTGGGACTGTAAAGGGCCCCAAAATAACTGAGAAATACCAAAGTATAAAGAACAGCAAATACAAACCCATCGAAATATGATTAAAAGTACCATTTTGTAGTTAGTTGAGTTTAAAAAGCTGCAGAGTAATATATTTCAAAACTCCAAATGACCTAGAACAGTCCCTGTCTTAATTAGACTTGCATCAACATCAGTAATACAAATATGCCGTTCTAGAAAATGATCGTGAAATGCACGTAGAAATACTGAATGCAGAATAAACAGTATACGAATTCCAATCGATTAGAATGAAACTGCAATGAATTACTCAAAGAAACCAAGTCAGGGTAGAATACACAGGACAGAATAGTAAGATTATGTAGTGAAAGGCCAACTGTTTGGCAATCATACTCAAAGTAAAAACAGAAGAACAGTAAGAGCGAGAAGCCGAACCAATTTTTTAAATGCTCAGTCAGTACCTGGGTGGTTAAAGTTGCTTTTCCAAAACACTCAAATAACGAAACACTTCATAAAGTCATGTGAGAAAATAAAACTTGTTTGTAAGTACATGCAAGTACTCAAGCACACAAAACTGTGAGCATGGTTCCCAAAGAACTCATAAATCTTTAAAATGATCCAAAAGAATTTAATGGTAAATAATAGTCATAATAACCGACAACGATCTGCATTTTAAAGAATTTAACTTGAAACATTGAGAAGTTCTCTTATGGTGCTTCGATAGCATAGATTAACTGATTATTTTGGCCATTATAGACAGTTTTGCACTCAATATGGTGCAACTATCAGAAACAGGCAAATGAAAGGCATAGAATCGAGCAAGGCAACCATGCCATTCCCAGTCAATTTTGGATGCTCACGAGTCTCAAAAGAATCACTTCAGTATCCACATACCAAAATTTACACAAAGGCAAAGCATTTGATATCATCAGCTGTGACTCTTAAAACAATCTTATATGGAAAACAATCTTCCAGAATAACTTGTCAAAATATGCACTATGCATCAAGCAGTCAATAATAATTATTTTATATTATTATAAGTGCTTAACAAAAACACATTAGAATGCGGATTTCAGGTGCAATGTTAACACAATGTTTGAAGATAACAAAAAAACTGTGTTTGGCAAAAACAAAGTAACCACAGAGATAGCTGTATAATAAGAAGCCTGAGATTATCCCAATGCAGAATACATGCTATGTGGGAAGGTGGCTCTGGACATCTAAGCAATGGGACAGGAGTCGAGTTTGATTCTGCCCACAGCTTGTGCTTGGCTGAAGTCTTGAACCACTTTGTTAAGTTCAAGGCGACGTATGCAACCAACAAACCGATCGCTAGTCCGGATGCCACGGTGCACCTCTGAAAATGAACACATCAAGTTGGTGAGCAGTTGCTTTCAAGGAAAACAGTTACTGACAATAATCATTCATTTAACTGGTAACTGACCAGTTAATAGCAAGCTTAGCTTCTTCCAAGTTCAAAGCTTTTCTTCAGTTTTTATAAAGAGCTCCGTGTTGGTGAATTGAATGGTAGAGCATAATTATATGTTTAACACATAGCTTACCAGTTTTAAGATATGGCTCAGTTGCTGTGAGATTTTCTCAATCTCAGCTGGGTAAACTAAATGCTTGTTGGAATAATGTGTATCGTAAAGTATTTGGTTTTCACAAATGGGAATCAGTAAGAGAATTTATTGCAGGTTTAGGCAGTGTGGACTTTAAATCTATGAGAGTTATTGCAATGTTTAAATTTCTTAAAGACATGCTAATGGTGGATAATAGTACACTAAATATGCTGTCATTGACATTCAGTTATGGCCATGAGCATATTAATTTAGTTACTGGTTATGGTTTGTCTGTAAAAGACAACATGTATTATGTAAGATCGCGGGTTCACTACGTTTATGCTTCGAGAGGAGCAATAGTTTGAGTTGTCTCCCAGTCTGTTTGGGAAGGAGTTTTTGTATTTTTGTATTTCTGTTCTAGTCTTTGCTAAGTTTGCTTAGTTTCTCTGTTCTGCTTTGTGCGAAATAAAGTATATATATATTATACTTGCAATAATTCACACACAGTTATGTCACAGATACAGATCTCTTATTTTTAATTAATGAAAGAACGGAGATAAAATTAGTCATACTTCAAAGCCATACTTCAACAGAGTGTGCTTTGCACAGCTTATACAATTTCACACTGTAAAGAATGAAATGCTGCTTGGCCACCCAATGTATATACTAAATTTTCTAGTTGCTTGATTTACTTAATTCTCAGTCGCCCAAAAAAGAATTTTCATGTGCTTTTGCAGAGTTTGATTAGTTCAACGGTCAACATCAGAAAAAGTAACAGACCTTACAACTATACATACATGTATATGCGGTTTATTTAGTTATTTTACCTTATGCTTTAAAAATCTTCATATAAAAACAACAACAATAAAAATAATAATATTGCACATCACATTATCATAATAAAAGTATCATGAATAAGGTTAACAGACTGACACTAATCATCTGTATTCTAACCTGGTACACCACCCACGTAAAGTGGGTCTTCTGTGTTTGTGTTGGAAACGCCCTCATCGCCAACTCCAGGAGAAGTAGTTACTTTGTCTACCTCCAGGACCACCACATTCTTGGCCTTTTGAGCTAAAAACGCCAATCACAAAATTCATAATTCATCAAATAATCATAATTGCAAATAACACTGAGAAATATAACTAGCCTATAACAATTTATCTTCTTCAAATTTTCTAGTGAGAGTCTTTTATCTACCGGATAATTAAATTACTACTGTAAAATAAAAAAATTAATGACTAATAAAAATCTGTCAAAACGTCCTTGATGCATCCTTTAGCAGCAAAAATAGCAAATCCAGTAATAGAATTTATAGAATTACACACTTACCGCGTATTGTGTGCCACTTGCCATCACACAGTTGGTTCTTGGCTGGTGGTGTATAAATTGCGCTAATGTCACCTCTACCATTGTCCATGCTGAAGACAACCTTAAACACAAAAAACATCTCAAATATTATAAATCGACCATTTAAATACTCAAGGTGTCAGAAGAAGTCATGACCACGACAGTGCAAATAAACGCTACGTCCCAGTGTTTGTGGCTTCAACTTTCAACTCTAGCAACAGTTTGAACAAACACAACTTTTAACACTTATCCTATGGATTCATTTAAGAATCAGTATGATACGGTACCAAGAGGGGTTATCTAGGAACTAGTAGAAAATTAAGAGTACTACGCACCTCTCCATTAACCATCTGGAGAACAAGGTAGTCTCCACTTCCTGCTCCTCTTCCTTGGTTGTGTACGGAAAATAGGACTCCAGACAGTGTTCGTGGCTTGATCTCAAGTGTAATATCAAGATCAAGTCCCACCGAGAAATTGTCAGCTTTTAATGACAAACAAAGGTACATCTAATTAAAATACATAGTACATTATTTATTTTATATTAGTATTGCTGGGCTTATGGCAAAAACTCAATAAATGGCAGACTGTAACTTTAAAAACTAGGCTACCCAGATGAAGCTTCATTAAAAAAAAGAAATGGAACATAATGTGTCTACGATAGGCATTAGTGAACCAAACCTTACTTTGTTTTCTACAGTGGCATAGCTAGCCTTCCAAGGGCCCTGTGAAAATTGAAGGTGACGGACCGTACCCCAACCTCACCCACCCTACCATCAGTTTCCGTGTCTGACATCTCTAAAGTTTCATTGTTTCACCACAGGCTAAGGTAGCTTTCATGGATATCGCCATCAGCACAGTTACTATCATTTATTTAGTACACTTCACTGCACAGCCAATGATTCCAAACTCATAGACATTAGACACGGTCACATTGAGACTCAACTTCTACAACGAGATTACTCTCTGGATCCGATGTATCCTCATCAGAGATCTTTGGCTTAAAGTAGTCTCGCCTGTCTCAGCCGTATCAGCCATAGTATCTTTCAGGGGAAAGTCAGAAAGTTTTGGTAAAAAACTTGAGGTTAGTATCGTATCTAAAAATTTGTAGAGCGCCTCTCGCAGCATAAACTATTCAGCTGTCATATAGCTGCGTCACTCAAATGCTTTCCTACTTTTCTTACCTTGTCTGCAGACATTTCAGTATTATTTACCTATTAATCTCCTAATAAAGATAAAGACAATCTACACTGTCCACAGTGTGTTCAAGGTAGACTAACATATTACCGATTACATATTAACTTTGTGCTAATGTCCACAGTGTATTTGCAACAAAAACAAATAAGCAAAATGCTACATCAATAATACATCACTAAGGGGTCATCCATTAATTATGTCAACAAATAGGGGGGAGGGGGTTTGGAAAAGTTTGACAGTTGTTGACAGGGGGAGGGGGGTTTGGTCCAAGTTGACGTCAACAAATTTTTTTTAATAAGTGGAAAAATATGGTAAATGACTAAAAAAAAGGTCATCAGGGAAAAAATGTCTAAAAAACGGTCATCGGAGTTTAAATCTCTAAAAAAAGGTAATTGAGAAAAAAAATCAGCCTGGCTACGCTGCCGGTAGGGGGGTTGTTTCTGGGATTGTTCACATAATTTTTTGGGGGTCCGTCCAGTGTGATTAAAGTTTTTGATTTATTTCAGTTTGAGTTTCAGTTTCAGTTAACTGGAATAGCCTCATTCCAGTTTCGATTACAGTTTTTTGGACTGATTTCAGTTTCTATTTCAGTTAAAGTTTCCACTGAATTTCTATTGTAGTTTCAGTTTTCAGCCAATTTCTATTTCAGTTTTTGACGTTGTTAAACAAACTTACGAGCCAATGCGTGATATGAACATGTTCACACATGTAACTTCTTATTGAAAAACTGCTATTATGTATTCATAATTTTATACGACACAGAACCTTTCATCATAAAAAGTAATTCAGCTACTGAATAGTCAGTAATAAAATAGATTAACAAATATTACAAGCTACCAAGGTTGGGTTAGTGGCAATAACCGTTTATTGCCAGTTGTTGCCCGTTTTTTCCAAAGTAAAGACAAGGCAAATGAAAATCATATTTCACTGCACAGACTGCGTAGTACTACTAAATGTTTCTTGTGAGAAATTAAAACTACTTAGTAAATCTATATTACCCCATAGCATAAATGCAGTTAAAGTCGACTATGTGAGATTCAGAAAAAATCTGACCTACGGTTCAACTACTTCAGAATAAACTGCCATTTGCACTGCACTAGTAATGTTCAGTTTTGCCTTTTCTATGTGGTATAGCCTACTACTACTAGGCCTATTCTTACCTGGAAGTATGTAATTTATTAGTAGTGTATAGAAGCCAATGGTAGGGATAAATTTCTAATTCATAATTACACCAATCGATATTGACTGTACTTATGTAAAACTTGTAAATGACTTTTTATTAGAAGGAAAGTATATGATTATTAAATTTTAACTCAGGTGAGCTCTCATTTTCTATGACTCATAATGAATACTCATGGCGAAATATTTTGATATATTTAAACAGTCTAAACTATAACAGAAATTGTTCATTACTCAAAACAATTTCAAAAACAAACATTCGGTAACTTCCGTCCAATCGATAACACCGCTGATTTGTAACTATTATTAGAGATCACTGGATAGAACAAACATAGACGTTATATAAATAAAACCACCATTGAGGATGGCAAAAAAGATATTGATATATGAATATTTATAGATATACATATTGATAAGTAAGATTACGCATTGATCTAAATAAAGTACCTTTTAAATTGGCAAATTAATGCATCTAACTATCAATTTCAGTTTTTGAATTTCAGTTTTTGAATTTCAGTTTCTATTAAAGTTTTGGCCATTCCAGTTTCTATTTAGTTTCAGTTTCTTGGCCATTTCCGTTTCCGTTTCAGTTCCAGTTAACTTAAATCAAATAAATCAGTTAACTGACATTTCAGTTTCAGTTTCAGTTAACTTGAATCACACTGGGTCCGTCAATGTTTGACAGTTGTTGACAAGGGGGAGGGGGTCAAAAAAAGGCCTAAAATTTGTTGACATAATTAATGGATGACCCCTAAAACTATTTTCAATAACATCCCATGGTATGCGGTGTTCAAAATGGTATGCAGAAGTAAGAAACTGGGCTTTTAATAATGGCCCATTAGGTGAATTAGGTGAAGTGGGCCTGACAAGGTTTTTGCAGCTTCAATGATGGGCTCCCAAGGGACAGTGCCAACTTTGGCTATTTTGCTCCCAGTAACTGAGCAACCGGGCCTTAGCCCCTTGGGGGCCCAGAAGGCAACCTGCACAATCTATTGCTATTCCTCTGGTTTTCTCGGTGTAGTTGTCCACAATGCAATTAACAGTTCCTATTTTGAGGCCAGTCATTTCAGTTTTGTGATTAGCACTAGGCCAAAAATCCTATGCTAATATGGCATGTTGCCCTCAACACTGAGCCTCAGAGATGCCATGATTCAGTTCAGGACCAGATCTAATCACCTTTCAGCTGATTACTTACATGCGACAAGATATCCGGCATCTGTGTAGAAGAACGTTCCAATCTCCATAGACGACGAACACTCATCCACGGAGAATTCTTCATCAGGATTGCCTATGTCTCGGCTATCTTGAAGGAAGTTTTTCAGGCAGCCCACAAACCCAGAAGAAACATTCTACAAAGAAATACAGAAAAACTGTCACCTATTTTTTCTCTCTCACAGAATTCTAAACCAGAAATATTCAATGATTCATGTATTCAGTCTCAGAAAACAGCAGTCTGTTCTTGTTAGACTTATAATCTACACTAATTTATTACTTCTAATAAATATAAATTCATTGCAGTGGCAATACTTTTAAATTATCTTCAAGCCAAAGTTATTTACAAGTTAGCTCACACAAAGAATGTACAAGCTCATCATCAGTTGTTGTCTTATCCAACAAAGCCAGACTTGAAATAACCAGAGTCAAAGCAGAAAAGGTATAAGAAGGAATAACAGACCAAAAATGTATAAAAGAGGTAAAACGATGTATTAATTTTAAACTTGATTATGAGTCATAATCATGAAAATTAACTTGATTATAAATGAGTCATAATCATGAAAATGTTTGAGCAGGCAAGTATAATCTAAGAACTATATCAAACTGCATCATTACCAAGAGACTGCAAGAATATGAATAACAGAATATATAATTCAAGTGATACCTCTAGATTACTGGCACCCTTGCTGCTGAAGTCCAGAGGCAGACCACCCACATAGTATGGGGCAATGACCTCAATGCTCCTTGGAGTTCCAGGGGCAGTCACAGTAACTGTTTCTTCACCTATTGTCAGTGTACCCTCCTTTAGATTGCGCCTGAAGACCAACTGCAATTGAAAGCATCAAAATGTCAAAACATGGATCAGACTTTCTTCAAGATTAGGATCATAACTGTTCTACAACAATAAAATTCTATTAAAAAACTGTAAATACTGGTCCTGTCAAATCACTTGTGAAGAATAAAGATATTAGATTAGATTAAAAATAGCAGCTTTGAAAAACATCTAACCACACGACACCTATCAGAATTAAGACTTGTAAATATTAATGCCATGAATTAAAGTCTTACAGCATATTCAATTCAATTCAATTCAATTTTATTGTTCCCAACATAAAACAACATAACAAACATAAACGACTGAACACAACTCTTTCATGACTAAAAGATACATCATATTTAAGTAGTGAAGGAGGTAAATGATCAAAATAGAATATAACCAATTAGTCAGTAGGTAAACATAAATTACAAAAACTAACGTAAGATGATGTGGGAGCAACAGGCACCCCAAAGGGACAAGTCCCGCTAAGAGGGGGCCTAAATAGCACTGCAGAAAAATTAAAAGATGACATAGGTTATTGGTAATCAGAATAAGGCGAACACTGTCCTGTGTATTAGAGGTGGTATGGTAAAAGTAAAAAGTTATACAGTAAAGGATATGATCTTAACTAAAAACTAAAGACTATGATATGCCTCTGATTGGTGTGCACTGCGAGAGGTGCTATACAAATTTATAGATACAATACAATACAATACAGTTGTGTTCCATAAGTTTTGATAAAACAAAGCATCACTGCTTGTTTCTCAGCTGCCTCACACAACAACTTGTTATTGGCTTCGACAGAAATCCTCAAATCTCTGGCAATTAGATTCAGCACTGCCACGTGAATTGCAGTGCTTGCGAATAAGCTGGTGTTCTGCACTTCGTTTTTGGATCAGCGCTTCAGAAACTTGGAGTTTATGATTAGGATCTGATTACCCAAAATTGTGCATAATTTGTTAATAATTCACATTATGAAAAACTTTGAAAGTACAGGCTAGACATGTAATTGGCTTGCACTCACGGTGTGCCACTGGCCATCATTGTATGTGTTGCTTGACGTTACGCGTGCCGGGCCACCGCCACAGTTGAAGGCAGCACTAATGAAACCTTTGTTCATATAAATGCCAACAAAGTCAACATGGTCTTTGTTGGCAACATAGAATATGACACCCTTGCTTGACGTTGTCCTGAACTCAACACTGTACTCGGCTCTGTTAAATTGAAAAAGCATAAAATAATCTCAGAAAACTGATACTTTGAAAAGTTCTGCCTCCGTATACACCAAAATGTCTTATCATTTCCAAAAATCTTAACCAGTCACATCTGGCCAACCAATGTCAAAATGATATGGTAATAGGTATTTTAAAACTATCATAAACATTTAGGATAAGCAATCTGTTCATTTCATGCCTGGTGAAGAAAATCGACTTTATGATCGCAAACACCATTCTGGCCAATTGAGATCATAATTATTAGAAAGCCAACCACGTGTTGAAACACACAATTAAAATATCATTAGGCACCTGTTGGAATTGACGCTAGGAAAGCTGTCGTATTCTTGTCTGCTGTCTGGTCGCGAACCAAAACGGTGACCTGCTTCTATTTCACCATCAGCTGCATCCAGCGGGTCAACAGGCAGGACGCACTTATCATGTGGCAAGCCTACAGCAAGCAAGAAAACAGGTTTCTATCACTAACAGCTATGTACAAGGATTGCGATAAGGATGACATATTTACCACTTGCATACAAATATAAAAAATCCAGCAGCTCAAACATTTTTATACACCACATTTAGGAGCCACAATAATAAATTTATCACCAATTGGAAGTCACACATATTACTAAGTTGAATCTCTTCATCGGTGCTAGATAGTTGTGCTTCAGAGGCTTGAGAAGTTCTTAAGACATACATAAATCTTACAATGCCATGCTTCAGTGTCTTTGAGAGGCTGTTGAAAAGCGCAAAATAAATACATAGATTCCTCAGTGAATTTGAGATTATATCAAAATATGCTATATAAATATTGATATATAACTCTTCCATGCCTTTAACACTTTATTGACAAGAGTGTACTAAAAGCGACTGGGAAACCAATGCAGCTCGTCATTATAGTGTTAAGAGACCATAGCAAGGTACTAAAGAAATATCTACATACATCTACACACTCTTCAAGCTGCACAAAGAGAAGGCACACTATAGGAGGAATCCATAAAACACATGAAAATATCCAGAAAACATAAAAGAAAAAACCTAAATCTACAGAGAAACTGCACTGCACTTACAAGTTGCGACCTGTCAGCTTAATGTTCAGAATAAACAAAGTTGATTGATTGATTGCAAACTGCCACTAACTGGCAATATTTAAAATCATGATGACTCACGGATTGTACACATCCCGTTTTTCACAGCTACGAGAAATGACTGGAAACACAAAGTGGGAATATTTGTATGTGTAATAAGAAAACTCTGTGATGCCCACCTGTTGGTCCAACGGGTGCTCTGGTCGGGAAAGTGGGAATGATGAATGTGAACGGTGTTGTTCTCGGTGTTGGATCTGGAATATGACAGCTGCTCAGGACCACTCCAATCATGTTGTCCGGAGGAACATCGGCAAAGTTGATGAACCTGAAAACAGCCAAATTCTCTCAGGATTTAAAAGGTGAGATGCCTTTTCAATCACTATAAAAGAGCAATAGTAAACTATATCAATGACTGATTTCATACTATATTGTAATAGTCACAACCTGTAAAACCACATTGGAATTTTTAAGTAATCCTTCGATGTATGAAATATTGATATCTTACTGTTGTCTGATGGTTACATCTCCAATGCATCCCACAAATGGCGTTGAACTGGCCACATTCTCCAGAAGAATAGAGTGCGTAGAAGGAAAGCCACCGAAGAAGAGCGGTGAATTTGTTATAGTTCTCGGTTTACCCTCAGACTTTATAGACGTCATGTCAGAATCATCTATGTGCAGCGACATGCTAGAACATTTAAGAAAAGCATGGTCTGTACATCGTCACAAGTTCAAACAGAATCTTTTTCTACAATAATAAGCAATACACTACACCAGTGCTAAGGTTTTATATATTTGAGTGCATGTACTCCCCTTAAAAATATATGTTTTGCATATTCAGTACTGGGGCACATTTCCATAGAAGATACCAAACTGATCTCAACAAACCATCGTAGGTGCATTTAGCCACTTATGAAACAGCCACCACAAGAAATCACTATACTGATTTCTTAGCTGCTAAGGCAGAGCTATTGCTGTCGCAAATACCGTATTTTCTTAACTATAATTCGCTCTTTTGCATAAGGTGATGCAACGCAAAGTGGCAAATTTATTGTAAAATTAATAGGCAGATATGATGCCTCATTCACTCATCGCAAGAATTTACATAGCACCTCTTCAGAGGCGCTCTCAACCACAGCATGGCCAAGTAAAACTGTCTTAAGATGAGAGAGGAATGTCTGAGAAGGGGTTCTAGAAAGGGAGCAGAGGGCCAGAGGGAGGCCATTCCAGATTGAAAGGCCTACCACTGAGGCACGGCTCTGCCTAGAGGAGGTGCGAATAAAATGAACAGAAAGGAGACCTTGTTCAAATGAACGGAGGCAGCGCGAGTCCCGAGCATTAAGGGTGGTACTACAGAGCTTGCTAAGGTGCAGGATCGAGGCCCATCTAGCAGCGCCAGACTAATGCAGCAATCCTATACTCAATTAGTGTTTAAGGGGGAGCCAGTGGAGAAGTCACACATATAGCTGCAGATGTGGTCAAACATAATATATTGACTGATAGAGAGGGAGTTAGACATTAAACAGGTTAATCAGTTCAGCACCTTTATATAAGACGCTACCCTCGATTTTTATGTAAAAAACTGTGACTTATAGTTCTGAAAAAATGGTATATTTGATCATAATAATAATAATACTGTATATTTTATTATAATCACAATCACACAGATGGCAGACTCAGCAAAGTAAGCATTCCTTTCCAGCACCTAAGCCTCCCTCTGGCCCTCAGGACTGCACAGTACTGAAAACATGAAGAACAAAATATAAACATACAGGAGAAAGTTTCCATTAGTCTTCTCTTTTGAAGAATTTTTGACTCACTCTTTTCCATCTTTTCTGACAGTCAGATAATGCCAGCGACCATCATTGTAAGTGGCAGCCCCGGATTCCAATGGAGTCACACGGCCTTCGACAGTGTTCATTACAACCACTTTTCCATCTCTTAAAGACACTGAGAAGGCACTGCTCTGTAAATATAAAATCAAGTCAGCAATAGTATCTAAGCATAATTGTAATTCTGCATATTTTGAGCAACAAGTTGCTGCATACTATGCCTTATGTATAGTATTATGTACTAGGTTTTTCTATCACAGAAACAACTCAATAAAATTTCTAAATTTGAATGTTTGATGCTTTACCCTCACAATAATCAGGAGTATCCGATTTTCTAATTTTCTGACTCATTGTTCTCAGAAGGGATTAATTAAATAAGTTTAGGTTTTTTTGTTCATCCTCCATCTTTCAGTGTTGTTTGACTCTCCACTCCTCTTGCACCTGATACTGGAACATAACTTTAATCTCAAATCAGAACTCTGAGCTTCAGACTGTCTTATCAGTAGAACCTTCTTTTACCATCCTTCAAATACAGTGCACATCCTTTAACGTGAATTGTGGAGGACAGGTCTGAGCAAATGTGTTATCCACAATTAAACGTTTTCAAGTTAAGCATTTTCCACTGTATCCACAACAACATCAGACCTTTGGATACTGGTCTCTGATCTTCTGGATATCTTCATTTTGATGTGCCATAGGTTGATGCCTTGTGCATTAGACATTAGATATGTTGTGAAAGACATTACAAATTAATAGCAGCCCCAAAGTCATTTTCTGCATAAGAATCTCATTGGCTTCTTTGGCTAAAACTTGGCTTTTTCAAACGCAGCACTGAAACTGACCCAGCAAATCGGCACTTGTGGATTTAATTCAACTAAGACTTGCTGGTCAATAAACTGGTTTCCCTAATGCAGCTTTGACAAGCTGGAAAATTCTTTAGATACACATTTCCTAACTATATTTTTGCTTCAAGCAGATGCACAATTGTGCTTACCTCATGAGTTGAAGGATTTCCTTTGGTTAGGATTTGCATATGCTGAGATAATTTCGCTTAAACGTTGTTGTACAAAGCAGGAAGCAAATAGCTTGATAAACATATAAGTTTATACAAGTATTTACTTGTATATCCCAGGTCATTATTTCTCAATGGAAGTTCATTCTACCACTTTACAGAATTATGTTATCAGAAAACTGCTTAATGTTTAGAATTGCAACTCTAATGTGATCAGTACCTGTGTTTTCATGTCATCTGTAGCATAGAACAGAAGTCCTGCATTTTCAACCGTCTTAAATTTCATTGACATCTCAAATATTCGATCGATATTGACTGGATCCACACTGATGTAGGAATCTCTGACGTCATGAGTGAATGAGATGAATACGAACTGTCTGCATTCACAAATAACAGAAAATATGTTTTCATTTTGCGTCATGATGCATTCATCAATAGTGATAACAGAAAATATTAACCGCCATAATTTTGCGACCAATCATAATCAAGATGATAATAGATTCAGAGGATGAGTTGCGAGAAACTCCGAGTCGTTCTAAGGAGGAACTCTTTCAAGACTTACGACGCTGTCAATGATGTATACTTGACTTTTCTCAATAGTGACATGCTTAGTAACAAATGACAAGTGCGTGGCGTACATGCAGTTAGCGTATATTATATTAGCAAGTTCAAATCTTTTTATGCAACCGGTGACGTATAGAGTAGGCCTACAAAATGGCGAAACGGAAGTTTACAAATGAAGTCTTACAAGCAGTTTTCATGGATGTGATATTACCGGCAGAAGAAGAAATCATATATCAATTCTACTGGACAGTGGTCGTACAGTGTTCATGGACAACTGGAACTCCAGCTGTCGGTTGTATGACTACCTACACTACAGACAGACAATGGCCTGTGGAATATAATAGATCTGAGTAATAATATGTGCTGTTATGTTGGTTTATATGTGACTAAATGGGCAACTAACAATAAGCCACCAAAACTATTTTTACCAAAATGGACGGTTAAAAAAGTTTCTCACTAAAGACTTGGGTTAAATGACTGCAACAAATGATAAACGGTCTGACTAAAAAATCCAGCCAGTAAGCTAACCTCTGGACATCCCGGCAAAATATCTTTGGCCTCAATGTGTTCATTGATATTCTTGTTTGTGCTTCCAAGCTGAATGTCTTTGATGCAACCTTCAAATCCTTTCTGAGTCACAGACCTAGAAGAATTTTCAACCAGTTAGTACATCTAAAATACAATCATTTTAATAAACAATTGTCCTCCTGAACAGTATTAATTTATCATCATTATCGTTTCTTAACGTGCTCGTGGAATGGTCGAAAATAAAAATAAAATTTATAAGCATCAAAATTATAACTGCTTAAAAGAATTATAAGTAATTTTACTGTGCACATCACAGCAATCATGACAACAGAACCACAATAAAATTAGGGAAACACATAAAGAATATGCTGACTACTAACGCATTGGAGTAAGTGTGCATTCCTTTGAAACCACCAAAGTAGATGTAAGTGTCAATATCAAGGTCTTTGAGATTACCAGGTGATCGTGCACTGTTCACTACACAAATAAAACACACGAGACAATGTCAGTTCAATTCAATTCAATGCAATTTGTTTATAAGATTGTTCTCAAGAAACAAGGCAATTATGAGTAACAACAGGCAAACAAGTTACATGAGTATTATCTTTTTGATAGATTATGATTGCTGCAAGTACATGGGAGCAACAGGCTCACCCAAAGGGAAGAATCCGACGACATGGGGCCTATCTACAACAAGTTCTAAAGTAGTTGCAAATAAATGATTACAGTAGCAGTAGCTTGGGAATCTAGTCAATAACTGCATCGGGATACCTTCCCTACGCATTAACTCAAAATAAATCAGCAAAAAACAAAGTCAACAAGATAATATAGCAAAATTGCATGACGTAGTCTATTGTCAGTAAAGAACAAAGTGATTGAACAAAAACTGCAGCACTATAACACAAATACACAAGTAAATATGATATAAAGCCCTGGGCAAGTCCTTCACTCACAATTGCTCATGCGCTTCAGCGTGAAACTCCGATTCAGTGTCCGCAATGTAGTCGGGAGAACCTCTGAGTAGAAATCTTGAAGGGGCGCTATAACAAGTGCTCATACATACATGCATGTCATTGCATACATATAAAGCATTTCAGAATGAACTCATTATTCTAGCATTAACACAAGCTGCTTCAATCTCTGTGTCAGCTGCTCACCAGTGTTGGCATCTAGTTTCAGAATTCCATCCTGGTTCATGCGATTTGCTGTGACCACATGCCATTTGCCGTCATTATAGCGCTGTGTCGAAGCAATCGTTGCCCGACCCGAACCAAGTTCGTATTGGTAGATGACCTTTCCATCTTTGAGCTCCAGTGAAAGGAAGTCTTTTCCTGGCATTCCCATAAGGAACATGAGCCCTTCGCTGGCAAATGTTCGGAAACTGAACTTGACAAGACTGGCTTTGGCTGGATTGAACCGATCCTTGGCAAGGATGACGTATCCATTACCACCAAACATGTAACCATTGATCTGAGTTTCTGCCAGTACATCACTGTAAAATTATAAAATGAAGACCAGTGGTTTTGAAAGAAACTGCTTCCAAACACAATCATCCAAAATGCCTAAATGGTTTCTGTAGTCAGATACAGAAAGTTCCTAAATGATAATAAATTTCCACTACATGGCGAAAACCATTTTTCCAGATGCTGCAGTAATGTAGAATTGAGCACAACAACAAAAACATGCCTAAACAATCCATGATAAACACTAATCAGACTTTACTTCATGAATAACACAAATATGCACAAGATATACTGAGTATTACTGACACATCGTCCCTACGCTGACACTAAATCTACTATGGTAAATTATAGCGTCCATAACGCACAATTACTTCTTTTGCATTCTTACCAATGCTTTAGATGAAAACATACGGTAATGACTCTTAATGATACTAGTATTTGATTAAAATTAAGTTTCTAATAAAACTAACCGAGAAATACATCCTTTAACGTTGTTGGCTGATACAAAGTTCCAGAGACCCACTGCAACACCATCAAACTTGACATCCTCAAGGCAACCAGCGTAAGTAATATGTACCAAGTGGTCCTTGAGATTGTGCTAAATTGAAATGACAATAAAATAATATTAAAGAAAACATATCATTACCATTTCTTTTATGGATCACTAGAATTAAACTGATAATCTGTGGTTATCTCAATGAATGAAACCCAAACAACTGATTGAAAAATTATCTAAACATACAGATTAAGTAACCATGATATAGGTCGAGTCAGAGCCAAAGTGACACAAAAAGATGTAAACTGGATCTGATATTGATATTTACTGTCAAATACATCATTCTGATAAACTGGCTTCACTTTCTGACAATGAAACTAGCCCTGGTCTTCTTAAAAGCCATGAGCCTGTTAATCTCCCCAGGCAGCACAGAGTGAAGCGATCAGAGACCGGTCTAACACAGACCCAGAATATAAAGCTCTTTCATCTAACCCGTTGGGAGATAAAGCATGTACCTCAAAGGCCTTGGGAATTCCACCGATGAAAACACGGGTTGCGTGATCAAAGTCGAGAACTGATGCCTCCCCGTGTGATTCTCCCCTTGCTACGTCGTCTGGTTCCTCTTCGGTTCGAATCGTCAGGATTCCATTTCGTCCAGTCCTACGATCAGATATCAATGTTCAAAATACTTGCATTGATTCTCATTTGCATTCAACATCGTGCCACAACAGGCGGCAGAACATGATATTACATATCATCTGGAAAACTCTTTCACACCTTTCTAAGGACCTTCAGGATAGACTCTACAGACTTATCTAAGTCAAGAAAAGGCCCCACTCTCAGATTTTAATCCAGAAAGCATCCAAATATGCAGAAGCTTGACAGGTAACACTAAAATAATTAACTCTGATGACTTGAATATCATCTCAAATGTACTGCTGGAGACTACAAAGCCTCTCCTCATAATCACAGTAATTATGTCCTGTTCTGTAAGTTGCTCCCTACTTTACCTCACACATGGTGTGCAGGCCAGAAGTCAGCAAAATATAGTTTAGTATATAACAGTAGGAGACAAAATGTGAAAGAGATTATTCATAACCTTTGTCAAAAACTGGAAGGCCATGACAGGCAAATTGTCTTAGTTGGGACAAGATGTTGCACATTTCAACAAGTGGATATTTTGAGGAGTAAACTCTATGCTCTACATAACGGTCAGTTAGACATTCTCTAGTTACTACAATGCAGACCCGTTTATGTGTAGTCTTTGAATGTCACAGTGACCATGTGTTAACGGACCGCAGGTTAAGAGGGTCGTACTGAGATACCATAGTGCCATGGTTTATCTACTACATGTGGGAGAGTACACGTGTGCCGCATTACGTTCACCTGCCCTGGATCTGTACTGCCCTGCAGGACTTAACCCTTAACGACGAGCGTGTACTAAAATGCATAGGAAATCCTATGCAGCTCGTCGTTACAGGGTTAAAGCCACTTGCAGCCCACGTTCAGGGATCTGTGCACGACTGACCCACAGCAAGTCCCGTGTCTTGCATGTTAAACAGGCATCACTGGGAGCCATCATGAAACCAATCATTAAGCAGATTTTGTGAAGACAGGCTGCACATAAATGGGTTTCCACTGTACCAGTTTCTGAAAGCCAGTAAACAAGACAGATCTATACCTTCAAGCAAACAAAATACAGACTAATTAAACAGTGAATAACTGATCAACAATATATTGCTGTCTCAACTGGATGTGGGCAGATAATATTTAAGACATTTCCATGTTTATATTATATAGTACATGTATGGAAGGTGTGGTCCATTGAACTTTTTACATTCGAAATAACAGACCTTTCCATGATGGCTTCATGCCAAACGCCATCAGAAACAGTCTTCTCACTTCTGATCTCAGCTGCTCCAGAGCCAAGATCAAATTTAAACACAGCCTTTCCACCGATGATTTGCAAGGACATGTAGTTCCACTAAACAAAACGAATATTGGAAAATTTACTATATTGGAAAGAAGTTAATCAAATATAGCAATACTAGACTTTTTAATTAATCAGAGATTCTGAATGCAGAACAGTTCATCCAAATTTATAATTTCAGTTTTTTTTAATTTGCTATTAAAATAACACAGTGAATGCAGAGCAGAGAATATGTAGTAAAGCATCCAGTAAAGAAAGCTAAGAGAAACAGGAATTTTTCAAATGGTTGTTCAGCTAGAAAATGGATGGATTAAAATTTGTTAGTTCAAATAAACAACAAATCGTAAACTAAAATAAACTATTAAGTAGAATCAGAAAAGGTTTGAAAGAACAACAGATGTAATCAAATCATCACTGAATGAATTTATCTTCAGCTGAGAATATTTTATGATTTCTCAATCTAGTCAGAAACAAAACAACATAAAGAATTTCTTTTAAAACTATAAACATTTTCTGACTCCCATGAACTAAAATTCTTCAACAATGACATTTCCATGCATACTCTGCCTAAATGTCACGTGATCCTTCGGAAAAAGTTGAATAAACCATACACTAAAGATAATGCAAAAAATAAAGGTACAAGATGTGAGAAATTAAGGCAACATCCAACATCTTAACACAACCACTGCCATAATAACAAGCCCACTATCTCTACCTTTCAATGACATGCTACCGCTCATAAAAAGAAGTATCCGGTTATAAACATGCAACTAACTTTAAAACCCCACCGTAAGTAAACCATACAGCATTTTTAGCGTGATATCATTGTAATGAAAATATTTACTACACGACCAAATACGATAATCATACTAACTTGCCTTGTTGGGGTGGCCCCATCCTACCTGAGGTCTTTTTGCACCTTTGTCTCCTACTTACCTGTGAGGGCCTCTTTGCGATCTTCGACCCGAGGCCTTATGGTTGTCCCTCACATGCGCTCTGCTACGGCCCACTCTAGGTGCTTTGCCCGTGTTTGCCCATCAGCCTGGAACTCTTCCCCAGTCTCTTCGCCTTGAGTTACTAGCGCTCTCTCCTTCCCAGTTCCGTAGACGTCTTAAGACTTTGTTGATCTCTGATGCAGGCACTGATGCAGGTCGAGAGCGCTGCTGATTTCTGAGCGGCGCTATATAAATGTTCGATTACAATTACAATTAACTTCCACATTAACTTAGATGCTCTTACTTGTTCCTGCCTTGAATCTGGCCCGGCATAGAAAAGCAATCCGTTGTTGGCAGTGGTTTTGAAGTAGAGCGAGACACGGCTGTAGGCACCGGCAGTCAGAATATTCTGAGGATTGCGCACCTGGAGAGAGGAGTCCTCAGTGAAGGTCATGCCCACTCGTATCTACAAGGCCAAGAATATTCAAGGATACGAGCGTCTTTCAATGCTGTCTTAAGACTCCACTTAAGACTGCCTATTTCCATTCATTCATTCTTCATTCTTCGTTTATTGAATCCCAACAAATCAGCAAAAGAAAAATACAGACATGAAACATTGACATGGGTATTGAGAAACAACCGGTAGACCCAGAAGGAACAGAGTTTCACTTGAATAGGGTCACCAAATTAAAAAGGCATTACAGATGGCTGTCATGCTGAAATCAGGTCTTAGCAGTGGTTAAGTTCAGCTAGATCCTGCCGGATCTAAGATACAGGACCTAAGATTTAAGATCTGCCACCTGAACTAAGAGATCTGGTACTTAAAAGAGGAGACCTGTCACCTAAGTGTGTTTTGGTTACAATACTCGGTGATGTGCATCATATTTTGCACATTTTATGCTTATCCGAACAGCGAATATTGATTATATTTTCCCCAATACGTTTAGGGTTTAGATTTTGAAAACCTGTCAACCTGCCATCTGTGGATGAGCACTGCACTGTTTATCAGGGATTTAGCTAATTCGTATTTCTGAAATGTTGTTCTAGGTGTCCCTAGTTATTGGATCTTGATCCCTTTTGGGATCCTCTTGCGGCCAATCCTGATACTTTATGTTGAAACGTTATGTGTTTTCATTTGGCTTCAATAAAAGAGATTTGATTGATTGATTGATTGAATTTGACCAAAGGATCTGAGTGGTGTTTATCTGCTATAAAATGTATTAATACAAGACACCAAAATAATGTTAAGAGAATATGACCATGCCCTCTGAAAAATGTCACGTTCATGGCTGCCTTCACGACTAATCTAGTTCTGTGCCTCAGTGAACCAATCTTAAATTAATCTGGCCTTTTGCCTCTGATGAACTATCTTTTGACGCATAATATAACATAAAAAGGGTTTCAAGTGGTTCAGAAGACGTGTAGTCTGTGTTAGAAGTAGAACCACTGTAAATTTAACTGGAATGCTTAATAGAACAATCTTCCTAGCTTCCTCTTAACACGTTGGCCGCTAGGGACGTGTTAACACATCCCTTATTTCATACATTTACATACTATGTTCAGCGGTCAAAGTGTTAAGGTTCTCCTAAAAGCATCTGCACCTTCAATACAGAATTCATCAAGCTGCAATATGACGTGAAAATCAGTTAAGAGGAGATGGAAATTTCCTGTGAAAACTTACAGAAAATCAGTAATCGAATGGTGAATGGTTAACATTAAATAGATTTTACAGAGAATAAGTGACCCTCACCAGATTTGCCTGATCACGTGCAGTACTGACATTGTTCCTCAGCAGCATGATGTTCGTCTTTAGGTCAAATCCAAGCTGTCGTATCCTGACTGCATGACTGCTCAGTCGGGAAAGAATGTCCGTGACGTTTGGAACGAGCCTTAAGACCTGCTGTACCTCGATCTCTGCTGTCCTCATGTTACGATTGGCAGCCTCGATGTCCTTCGGGATTTCTGCCAACTTCCGCTGGTCTTCCGGCAGACGCTCCACGATTACCTTGATCTTTTGCTCAGCAGCTTCTGCTTTTGTCTGTGCATCCATTGCTTTGTCTGCAGCCTCCCTGGCCTTCTGACCATATCCTCCTACAGCACACACCATAATTCAACAGCATCACTGCACATCCACTGCATGTATGCACACGCAATGTATGACTTGAGTCTGCATTCCAGGTTTACGCGCCATTCTGCCTAAGACGAGGTGGTGCTATATCCCCAAAGTTATTAACTTAACACTTGAACGAGTGTGAACTAAAAGTGACTGGGAAACCAATGCAGCTCGTAATTGAAGTGTTAACACACCATATATAAGTCCTCTGAATGAATGAATGAATGAATGAATGAATGAATGACAATATTTGTTAACGCACCATACAAGAACTGCAGTAAAGCGCTAACTATTTAACTTCTCCAGTTTATTCCTTTTTACGTGCATTCTCGTCTACATGCTGTAACATAAGGCAAGTCTCCCAAAACTTCACATTAATGAGTCCAAACTGTATTTATGTATTATCTAGGTGAATGTATACATGCATGTATGTATGTATGTATGTATCTCAATACTTATCTAAGAGCTTCAATATAAGAGGCAGAAAGCGAAAACAATACACTGCCCTAAAAAGCCAAAATGCAGTAACTCCCTTCTTTGTACAGTCATAGTTACTGCGTTTTGGCTTTTTAGGGCAGTACAGATAATCATCAATACAGACTGTTTGCTTTGAACTGACCACCGTTTCACACAGTATTCATTACAGTAATAGAGCCATGGGACATCAAATGACAAGTGAATTAAAAGTGTGAAGGAAAACAAGATTCTTTACCTTCTGGCAGCATGTCAAGTCCGGTAATGATATCAATGAGCTGATCGCGGATCTGGATATTGATCCTAACGACTTCTTCAATCCTCTTCTTTGCATTGATCAAACGAGTCTTTAGTTCTGTGCAGAAAAACCACCATTGTTCAATCAGAGATAAACAAGCAGTCAATCCAGTCCAAAATAATGAGGAGGCAACAAAACTACCCCATAATCTCACTCATGTCACTCGTTACGGTATTTTCACTGTTTCCTGCTGTAGTTAGTACACATTAATTCAGAATGTGATGGTCAATGCTCTCTGTGGTGTTGCTAGATTATAAGAGGTTAGAAATTTCTCATATGTGACCCAAGGAATCAAAATCATTCGCATGTAGGAAATTTTAGAATATGAGTATTTTACATACTGGTATTTATAAAGACCACATTTAATTTCTCATAATTACGGAGTGGAACATGTCTTGTGTACATGTATCATAAAATTATGAACAGAAGTGTTAACCCTTTAACGACCAATGGTAGTGGTTTTACATGTATTTTACTACCATACGGTCGTTAAAGGGTTAACTTAAGGGTTAATGTCACTGTGTCTTTGGTTAAACGTTAGTTCCTCGGGCACATTTGCTGAATGAATAGACGCTTGGCCTGTCATGCAGAGAGTACGGGTTGAGTCTCCACTCAGGCGGTCACTGTGTAAGGACCTTGAGCAAATCCTTCATGCACAACTGCTTAGCATCAACGATATTCTGTCATATGGCTGTGTGTGCACATCTGAACTTTGGAAGGTGAGCAATATCAAATACAGTTGCAATGTACTATATTGTTCACCAACCAACTGGCTCACTGACTGATACATTGGCTGACACATAAACTCCACGGAAGAGGTCCAGCTAGAAGGGCCCATCTGGAGAAGCCTAATGAAAGTCACGGAGGGAAAGAACTGCAGAACTATCTAATCCTGCTCAGTTGAACTGCAACTCAATTATGTTCACTCACATGAAGCCAATTAAGCTTACACAATGACCAACTTCAACTGTTAAAACATTATGCCCAATTGAAATAGCAGAGTGAGAAAATCAACACATTTCTTCAACCATCAAAAAAATAAAAAGAATTATGTCTTAATCAAAAGGAGAGTGATGTATCCTTTTATAACTACATAGATGTCTTACCATACTCAACTTTGTCAGCAATGCCTTCTGCCTCATCCTTAAGGCTTGAACTGCGTTCCCGTGATCTTGCTGCATCGTCTGCCAGACCAGAAGACTGTAATAAAAACTTGACACTCAGTCACAAGGAATCTTGGCATTAGTACTATATTTCAACATGTATATGATGCTTAATGTTGAAGATAAGTTACATAGATTTATTTAATCATCGTTAATGTAAGATAAATGTCCTGCAATTGACGATGAACTTTAGTAAGCAGTGAGTTTCTTGGAATATGCTATCTAGGTAAGGCACTTTCTATATAAGGATTCATTCGCTAATATCCAAAGGTTATACCGGGTCCACCAGTCATAGCAGGAGAGCCAAAAATACTGACCATGCCAGATGCTTCCTCGGCAACCCTGATGGCTTCAAGAGATGCATTCAGTGCACTGTTAATGGCATCAATGATCGCTTGGTACGCATTGGATGCATTCAGCGCAGCCTCTGCTGACTCACGAGTGTCAGCAATCAGACTGAAACAAAAATGAAATTATCTTAACGTAAACAGCACATGTAGAAGCAATGAAAACAGAAGTCCACAAAATTCAATCTTTCTAATCAAAATAACAATTAAATATATTAAAATATTTCCTGTTCCTAGATTCCACTTAGATCTAGATGAATAAGGTCCATTCCAGACAATTCTGTGCTTTAAATAACGTTGAAGTTCCTAAAGAATCCTTCATCTCTCAAGACATAAAAAATGATAATAACAATAATAAGGCTATTTATATAGCGCCGTAACTCAGCTGAGGGTGTTAGAAAAAGATGCTGTACAGTGTACACGATTTCGAGAAATCAATGACAGTCATAATTATGATAGTTTAACACTTGAATGACAACAGTGTACTAAACACGACTGGGAAATCAGTGCAGCTTGTCGTATTAAAATAATAAATGTCTTGAGCTGTTATGCAAAAGTATCCGGAGATGGTGCAATCTTCGCACTATTGGGAAGACCGTTCCATGCAGTGTGTCCAGCATCAGATGAGGAACAACTGTCAAACCTTGTGGAACACTGCCGGAGTCGCAGTGTAGTATGTGCAGAGGAAGGCCAATCCATGAGAATAGCCCAAACCACGAGAATGATGAACTGAAATTTCAACAACTGAATTTCCACTGTTTTTTTTTCTCAGTTACTACCTTTCCAGCATTTCCGCCTGTTTCCTCAACCTCTCAGCGTGTTCTCTCGCTTCGTCAACGAGAGGTCGCAGGACCTTGTTTTCTCGGGACAGTTCATTCACGGAGGTCTGCAGCTCTCTGATTGCAGCATCCAACTGACTAGATTCACGCTCCACATCCTACATTCAACCAACAGATAAACAGATCATCAACAAAACTAATTAACGGATACATAAATCAATAAGCTAACATAAAAAAATGAATTTTAATGGCAATAAATTAACACACAAAAATATCATTCCTCAAAATAAACAGACGTGAAACAGCTGTATCACAGCACTGAATAGTCCTTTGAAAGTAATTGTTATTTGACTATATGTATCACGTTTGTCAACTTAGAAAAAGTGATAGAAGATGTGTGGCAAATATGTACCATTTCCTACTGTTCAATGAGAAACAACTTCCATGTTACTCACAGTGTAAGCCTTTGTTGCATCGATAAGAAATCTTCTGGCATCATCGAGAAGCTTTTTGGCTCGATCGATACAAGTACGAATATCTGTTTGGGTCTGGCGAATCTTGGAAATTGTATCCTACAAAGTAAACCAATGCTGGATAGTGTTCAATCACTCTACTGGACAACTGATCCGTCAACAACACATAAAAGACTTGCGTGACCCCAATGGGAAGTTAAAATCGAGTTTCCATTTACAAAGCAAGCAAGCATGTAAGCATGTAACGATTAACAGTAAAATGTTGCACAAATAATTCGTATTATCAAACCGGTTGCTTAGACAATCAAAACATGGCCTTTCAATATAAAGAATTGATGACTCATTAACAGATTCACTAATTAATCTAGATTCCGATGTGTCTTACAGTGACAAAGGTCTTGAGGTGTCTAATGCGTGTGTTCATATCAATGGCTGCCTGTGAATGGTCAAGGGAGTGGCGGCTACTGTTCTGCAGATCCTGCAGCTTATTCAGAATGTCATCGATGAAGATGCTTATCTCCAGTGTACGGTTGGACTGAGACGTGGCACGGTCCATCAGCTCCTTTGCTCTTCTCAGTGCTAAAAGAAATAACCAAACTTCATTACAATCCTCAGTAATACAACTCTATGCATCCCATCTCTCTGACATGACATACAACTCTATGCATCACATCTCTCTGACATGACATACAACTCTATGCATCACATCTCTCTGACATGACATACACCTCTATGCATCACATCTCTCTGACATGACATACAACTCTATGCATCACATCTCTCTGACATGACATACAACTCTATGCATCACATCTCTCTGACATGACATACAAACTCTATGCATCAGAAACATCTCTCTGGCATGACATACAACTCTATGCATCACATCTCTCTGACATGACATACACCTCTATGCATCACATCTCTCTGACATGACATATAACATGACATATAACCATCCTTTGAGCAGTTATGCTTAAAGGCGGATTCCCGTCTTTTCTCTGCTGTTCTGACCGATAAAGGTCACGTGCTACATGCCTTGCTTCCTCCTGTTAAAACTTCCGTTTATTCTCTCTGCCCAAGGGCCCATGATCGTGTCATTCCTCCTGCTGATAGCCTGATGCGAAGAACCTACATCACTAGAATGATTTATAGGACTTGAATAAGCTAATTTAGATTTATTGCGACTACTATGATGCTTTATTGTGTACACCAAAATGATAAAAAGCGGTTACAATTGGTTTATTAAAGGATATTCTTACTTGCTTACTTACTTATCTATGCATCACATCTCTCTACATAATGCAGTGCCCATGAATAAAGCTGGTGGCCTGCACTTAGCTCCACAGAAGTGCTTCAGAGATTTAGAGCTTAGAAACACGATTACGAATATAAGTCATCATCAACTGCATTAGTTACAGCCTCTACTTCATTGTCGTAAGCAGCTTTAACTGATTTTACGGCTGTCATTTAGGCACTGGCAAGTGGAAAAAAATTGACAATGATATTTTTACCCAAGGTATTAGTTTCCCTCATAGTTTTGATATGGCTCCTAGATACGATGCAATAACAAGTTTCTCGTGTAGGTTCCCTTATACCGGAAAATGAAATTACTACTGGTATATTGCCATTACCAAGTACAACAAATTATTCTTCGTATTTTTACAGAAGCTCTACTAGAATTTCAAATTTGTAAATATTATATTTCAGCAAACATACATACATACATTTGACACATAATACTTTTAAAATCAAAATTTGGTCAACAATGAATAAATGAGGCAATTATACTGTAACATACGCCCGATGCATTTCATAGCATAAACACCATGTTGCTTAGAAAGACTTGGAATGAGTACAGTACTATTAACATCTATAGTTCTGCTATCTACCATCTATTGCGTTTTCGAGTTCTTTCTGGGCAGCCCTGTCCCTGGCTGAGAAGTCACGTGACTTGATTTCGTTTAGCATCACTTCGGCCTGTCTCAGCAACTCCTCGATATTGTTGCTGCCAATGCTTCCCTGGATGGCATCCAAAATGCCCTTCACAAAGTTAACAGCATCTGTCAAATGAACAAAATCACATGTTGACCAAGACATGATAAAAACAATTCAACAACTGAAATGATACAGTGAAAATTTGTCTTGCATAGTGATCAATTTTAATACGTGCATATAACATGTTGCAAACGTGTTTCTGATAAATAGAATTGCTCTACGTGGATTGTTAGAGATTCAGTTCATAGTTGCTTTATTCAGGGTTGCCACAAGGTTAATAAAGCAAAAATCCATGACTTTCCATGACCTCTTTCCATGACTTTTAAGACTTATTTTAGATGAAAAAAGACCTATTTTCTTATTGTTTTATCGACGTAATATTTATCGAAATTTAAAAATATGATTAGAAATATGTCTATTAATGATTTTTCCATTTTCCATGGCTTTCAATGACCTAGTTATTTTCAAATAACAGGATTTCTTTTGGAAAACACCTGTTTTTCCATGTTTTCCAGGCCTTAAATTTTTCAAAGTCTAATTCCATGACTTTCCAGGTTTACCTAGGATCTGGCAACCCTGTCTATTACTATAGCATGACAGACAATGCTCACCCCTGCTGACGAGTTTTATAAGCATTTAATAACTGGTCCCGTGTGTGAAGGTATGTAAATTACCATTTGCCTCCCTGATGGCCATCTGAACGAGGTCTTGATAGAGGTTCTCTGCTCGAATCTTAACATCCGCTGCGTCCGATTCCACCAGCTCCGAGTTCCTCACCGTACGATCAGACTAAAACAATGAGCAAGCATGAGTCTACTGAAAAGGAACAACAGCATTGGAACTCGTTTTCACAAGTTAATAAATAACATGCTGCATAAACTTTATTAGACCAATCATTTTTACATTGTTTCTAACACACAGCAATCTTCTGAATTTATTCTTACAAACTGATTAAATTGCACTTGTATGAAACGATTATAATTAAAGCCAGGATTGATAAAACATCTTAAAGGGTACTGGTGCTGACCTTGGTGTTGACCTCTGTGGCAAGTGTCTGGACCTGGTAGAGTTCTCTCTTGATGGGGTTCAGCTGAGAGGGGTCAGTGGGACGGTTGATTAAATTGTCCACCAGAGGTCTCAGTTCGGCAACAGTCTGGTTGATCTTTTCCAGGCGCTGGAAGGCGCGGATGCCAACAGAGACACTGTCCAGCTCACGTCTCATCGAAGTTATGTTGTGGTCGATGATTTCGATGTCGTCCATCAACAGGTGAATGCAGTTGTCACATTCTAGACAAAAGAACAACGACATCAACTGCAACTCATTATGAAAGACCATCTAAAACTTTCAACTGCTGAAGAAAATGCTGCCTCTTTCTTTGTCTTCGTCTCTCTCTCCTCTGTATCTCTCCCTCTCTCTTTCTCTCCTCTTTTCTTGCAATCAAAAGTTACTCAAATAACGGAAAATAAGTGAGAGCATGGCCATTTTTTTGTCAGCTCACCATTGCATCCAATTCCGGGAATCATGATCCACCGAGGCAGACACTGATCGCAGTTGGGTCCAGTCACTCCAGGCAGACACTGACACTGACCAGTCAATGGGTCACAGGTTACAGCACCAGATGACAAGCAGGTGCACCCTGGAACCAAAAACAACTTCATAAAATCATAAATACAACAGAACTGATGAGTATTGTCAATAAAATAATACTGTTACTTTTATGGTGTGCGATAGTTCAGTGGTTAGCATTGAGAGGCAGGGGGTTCAAATTCCCATCAGAGCAGAAATTTTTTTAAGATTTCTGTTCCACCTGCACCCCCTAGCCAACTCAGCCAAAATGAGCACACTGACTGTATGCTTTTGGTCGGAATATCAGACTGCAAGGGAGAGGACTGGTCACCACCCTCATATGCCAAGGCTAAGAAAATAGTCGCTTGAACTTCATACCCATGGCTGCCTCTAAGACTAGCCTAAGGGACTGCTGATGTTGTTTTATTCATTATCAATACCATTACACAGCTCCTATGTTATCAGTATCATTGCTATTACAAACTTTTAGTGTGCACAGTCACACAGAAATTGAAAATTTCAGACTTTTGTAGTGACACGGTTAGTCAGCAGTCAGCTGCAGAATAGTTAGACATGCAGATGTTGAATATTGAATCTAAGTCCTTCCGTTTATTATCATGTACTACGATTAGAAATCAGGTGACCCTATCTAGCGGGACTATTGTCGGTTCGGGATCCCTTTTGTTGCTAGTAATGGAAAATATTCATGCTACTATTGTGTTGTGATGCTAACAATGGCAAATAATCATGTTACCTCTGGTTCGTTACTCAGTGGCATCAATAAAAGAATTGATTGATTGATTGATATTTAAAAGACAGTGAGAAATACTGAGTTTTTGAGTCATTTCCTGAAGGAAGAAAAACAGAGTTCGAGTATGCAGAAGCATTAGTAATCAGTTCCAAGAGTTAAGACTGCAATGCATTATGGCAAGATCAAGTAAAAAATCACCCTTTTCATCAACGATAGCCCCCTAGCCAACTCTGGATAGACAAAAACAAAACATAGCTTACTTACCTACTCATTCCTAGAAAATCTCAAAGTTATTATGCATCAGCCTGAAAGGGTTGAATAAATTTATATATCGCCTGGAAAGGAGTAGTCTACTCACGTTGACATCCCCTTGAGCCGTAGTTCCAGTATCCCTGCTCGCATTGGTCACACTTGCGTCCAATGACACCTGGGCGACACTGGCACTGACCAGAGTAGACATCACAATCAGGAGTGACTGAAGCTTGACCACAGTTGCAAAGCTCACACCCACGTCCACTCTCAAATCCAAATGCACCACTCTGTCAAACACAACAATATTCATTACAGCAGTTTTTAACAGGACAACGTCATGAAAAAGACAGTTTTCACTTCTAAAATCTTCAAATTAACAAATATGTCAAACTGACATTATCACATTGACAGCCAATGATTATCACAACATGATCAGAAATAGCCACACAATAGATGAGATACCGTAAAAACTTAGTCTGAAGACTGCAAATGTGGAATGAAGAATTAGAAAGAGATTTATGTATGTATCTCGTTATTTGTAAATCACCTTTTAAGAACCTCACAACGGTGCATAACATTCCAATCTAACTAATCTAGAAAGGTTAGCAACAATTTGGGCAGTGCAGTTGAGCATTAACTGAAACTGTCATATCCAGAATTTCAGCAGGCCAACAAGAGAGTTGCAATAGTCCAGTCACATTAGAATGGACTGAAACAGAGTTGCAGTGGCATCGAATGATAAATTAAGAGCTGCAGGCCAATAAATTAAATATAATCCTACAACAAATTATGTGCCCTTATATGTTCGAAAAAAATCAGACTTCTGTCGTAAGGTCAACTGTAATTAAACTAGAATATTTAGACATCAAATCTTACTCGGCAACGGTCACAAGTGGCACCAATAACATTGGGTTTGCACAGACAGGATCCGGACTGATGGTCACACAACTCCGAACCAATTGTGTCGCAGTGGCAAGCTATGATAAACACAAATTTCAACACAAATAAATTAAACCACAAATAACAACTTTCTATTACTCCATCCCACATTGGGTGACACAATATTATTTAAGCTGTGCAATTCAACTGAAAGCACTGATGAGTATGTATCCTATGTATATAAGTGCCTAAGCATGTACCAGAGCTTTGTATAGGACCTCTCGAATGCACTGTTAACATTGGGATCAAGAAAATTAAAAAGGTGCACCACATCACAAGAGGAGAATGTGACTTGAGCCGAGTTAGAAGAACAGCAAGTATGTTCACAGAAAGATTGTTCCAAAGAGAAGGACCGTCACAATACAGGGGTGTGGTGTGGTCTTCTTATGTTGATGTGCTGACATTAAACTCTTAACCCAGTTCAAGACAATAAAAGTCTAAAATTGGTTGATCTACTGAATCTGTCTAATTTTGGTAAATCTACCTAATTCTTACGGTCGATTGACAAGAGAGTTTGTGTCCTTACGTCTGCAGTTCTTGAGATCAATGGCATCTCCGTAATACCAGTCCTTGCATCGTTCACAGCGGTCCCCACCCGTGTTGTACAGACACTGGACACATCTGCCTGTATTAATGTCGCAACTCTCATGATTGTCCAGATCAATGTTTCCGCTGCACTCGCATGGTTTGCAAGAATCACCAATCCGTGCTGGGTTGCCCCAATAGCCAACATCACACCTAGGAAACAGAAGTCAAACGATGTTTTGTTGTGTAAATACAAGCGAATATCTGCCAGAGTTTTGACTGAGGCTGGCTTATAACTGGCAAAGATATTTACCAAATAAAATGTAATTAATTACCACGTTCATGATCTAAGAGTGATTAAAGTTATTTAAGGCTTTAGTCATGCAGAAGATGCCTCACTGGAGTAATATTGGAATATGCCTAGCTAGGTTCCGCGACAACTCGTATACCGACATTTCGTCTAACGACATTTTACGACACTTCGTCTAACGACATTTCGTCTACAAGTGTATCTGTATCCATTATGGCTAATCAACAGAGGCCGCTTTCTTATAGTTTCACTAAAATGTGCTATAATTATATTCTCAGGAATCCAGCTTCTAATTACTGACAAGATTATTTTCATCAATCCAGCTTCAAGGGAATGGAAACCTATTGTCATCCATGCATCCAGGTTGATTTCCAGCTTTTATTTACGGGGAAAATTATTTCGATCAATTCAGCTTCTATTTCAACACAGGAATGTTTTCATCAATCCCACTTCCAAGAGAAACAGTTTTTTTCATCAATCCAGTAGAAATTTTAAAGTGACAATATCAAATAACTTTGTAGACGAAATGTCGTTCGACGAATTGTCGTGACACCGCCTAGCTAGACAAAGTCGGCATCCATACAGTTAGGCATGACCAGCAGTGGTATATCTGATTTACCGGCAACAGTATAGACATATACCAAATAAAGATATTTGACAGTTAAAGGGTTAATAAAAACATGAGACACATATGACAGTACCTTTCGCACTTTAATCCCGTATATCCAGGGAGGCAGTCACATCGTTCCACTATACCACGAGACACTTGACAAGTTGCAGCAAAACTGTTCAAATGCACATCATGAAAAAACTTAGAAACTGTTGACAGAAACAATTAAACCATAAATGATTTATAATGCAAACAATCTTTAAAATCAATAAATCAGATAATCAACCAATTTTAGCTGATGATAGAATTCAATATCGTTTTACAAAATATCCTTAAAATGCATTAATTATTGACAGAAAACATGCTCAGATCTTCTAATAGAAATTCTACACCCGAATATTCTGCATATCACAGTATTTGCATGTTACATATAAATCCTCTGAAAATCATGTTTTTTTCCCTGTCAAATCATCTCAGCTAATGACATGCAGTGTGTTCAAGAAAATAAGTCTGTTATTCACTAGCTGACTTACTTGATTCATCATAATCTTCTTCTTATTATACTCCATTAGCCTAATGCACAATGGAGTGAAAAGTGATTAAGAAACTGACTGCTAATAGCTAGCACACTTACTTATTTGAGTCCTGTGGAAGAGGACAGGAGCAGATTTCACATTTTCCGGTGTAGTCATCCTGGTAGTAGCCACGCTTGCAAGCTAGACACTGTGGGCCGTGGAAGTTGTCTCGACAGTTCTGAAAATCAGCAATTACAATCATCATTCATTCATTCATAATATGAGAATTTATATAGCACCCTTACAGAAACCTATTCATGAGTGCTCCCAGCCCAGCCACGACGAAAGAAAGAGAGATTAACTTATAAAACCCAGTTGGGTTGATCAAGAGTAATGAACGCAGCTCTGGCAGCAGATAATCAGTTCTAAGGAATTATCACAACTGTATACCCTGTACAATAAATTCAACTTTTTAAAGCTTTAGCTTAATAAACGTTTGCTTCATTTTGAGACTGTGAAATGTATCATATCCATGCTGATCAGAACATTCAATAGAAGCCAGGCTGGGTCAGACCTCTGCATCGTGGACCATTGCACAATTGTTCCATAATCAAATCTGTGATTTAAGTCACAGCCCGTAGTCCAAGTACTTTCCAGCTAAACATCCCGTTATTCAGATGGTGTTCATTGGGTACTCAGTTTTACTCACCACGCATTCTCCAGAGTCAGGGTCGCATATTGTGGCACGGTTATTGCACTGGCAGGGTACGCATGCTCCGAGATAGGGTCCCGTCTTTGAACGATAGAACCCAGGGGCACACTGTTCACATGAGGTCCCAACGTAGTTTGATGGACATTGACACTGCTCTACGTTAAGAGCCACATTCCCTCTTCCATCATTTGATGCCACATCCAAATGCACGTTCGACAACCTACACACAGATACAAAAGCGAACACATCTATGAGGTGCTGTTACTTAAGAAAGCACAACACAGTTCACAAAGTAAAATAAAAACAACAATTTTGCAGAATACTTGAAGCAGAATACTGCCTTTTTAAAACTCATAACAACTCAATTTGTGCAAACACAAACACACATACATACAAGCATTCATATACATACATTCAAGAAAGTGGTAAAATAACTGGTACATCATGACTGACAGAAACCAATAGGTTCTAAGTGAGCAATGCAGGCATGGCCAAAAAAGACCCACAAACATCTCAGAACTAAACAAGTAAAAGTGAGCAACTGAACACAGCCCTTACTGGATGCTTTGAACAATGGAGTAGAAGGATCCACGAATGTGCAGCGCATGAATCCGTGACAGAACCAGCATGAATTGCTCTCGAGTGACTGGTGCTCCTGATTGATGGTGGACAAACTTAGTCTGAAACCATGAGATCAATGCACGTAAAATAAATAATAGGTCTCTTGACAATATTATAACCACACTGCTAACAGCAGAATAGAAAAAGACCTCGTTATGGTCATGGGTATAAAAAACTGAAAAGACGTTCCTAGGCTTCATCATCTATTCATCAATGACCACATTTTAAGTTTGGTCTCGTTATGCAACCTTTAGCTCAGGGTCGGTATCAAACTCGTTGAACTACATAAGATAGATGATATATTGTTTAGATATAATCTCTGTAGCATACTTAAGATTTGTTGGGTACTTTCTGTATTTTTCTATATTTGTTATGCTACTGTATTCTGTTGTGAAAAGTTTATATTTGTTCTCAATCATCTCGAACACATTGGATGGGGTTCATCATATCTATCCATGCATCACATCGGTGGCAAAACTTCCCTTGGAAGCCAACTATGAAGACACTTAGAAGACACCAATACTAGAATGCTTAAGTGCTGGCAAATGTGCAACTGCTCACTGTAAGTGTGATTGGTGTGTTAGAAAACGGTCAAGTCTCTGAACCTATGCATAAAATCATACACATCTTACCTCAAGAAGGTCTACTTCAACCGTCAGTGGGCTTCCAGGCACTGGCTGCTCCTGGGAAACGTGGCTCAATGTGAACTCATGACCCTAAAAGAACAACAGCTCAATGTAAAATCATGATCCTAAGAGAACAGCTCATATCAACTCAGGACCATAAGAGAACAACCACACAACATAAACTCATGACCTTAAGAAAACAACAGCTCAGCATTAATTCATGACCTGAAACGAACAACAGATCAACATGAACTTTTGACCTCAAATAAACAACAGGCCAGAATGACAGAACATCACACAGTAAGCAATGTGAAATGGCTAGAAAATGCCACTACCTGTCACAATAAAGTCACAAGTTTCTACAACACACAAAATAAAACCCATCTGCAATCTGAAATCATCCACAGCTAGAAGACAGTCACAGACAAAGAGATTTCAACATAAAGTGATAGACAGGCAGAAAATAATCTCAATATTTTAAGATGTTTATACTTTAAGTTAAAAAATTGCGTAACTCATGGCCCTAAAAAAAGTGGACCCAGATGGGTCAGTTAAAGTTGTCCTTTTGGTCTTGGTCAACTAGAGTTATCTGAATTCCATAAAATTCAGAATGCTTTCTCAAAAACCAGCATGTTATATAAGAACGTGCTCGTCTTTTTACAATATCATGTTCCTAATCCCATAAAATTATGCTTTTTCTGCAGTGTTTACTTTGAAATGGTCTTTATACAACACATTCCTAATCCGATGAAATTACATTTCTTCTGCAGTGGTTACATTGAAATGGTGCATGCAACTTTCCAAGTTTCTCATACTTCTTTAACCTCATAGCTACTGACAAGCTAACATAGAGCTACACAAAATAATATTCATGGTAGAAACATCTGAAAATAGCATTTACCTCAATCTTGACATCTGCATCAACGCGACCTTCCGAGTGACGACCTCGAGGCAGTTGGAAAAGAACTGTGTAAGTAAGCTTGCCACCGTAGGATGTAACCTAAAACACCAATAATAAACATCTCTAAAAATCTGTAGGCTTAGTATAATAGTCAAATATTAACATAGTCTAAATATAGTTTGAATGATTAATTGAAGATGTTTAGTTAATTGCCAAAAAACAAATCAATTATAGCAATTACACCTATAGTACACCAGCTGTCAAAATGGCAATCTATGAGTCAAATGTTCTGGTATAGCCTGGATTACTCTCTCACAAAAACAGGCAGCTAATTCAATCTAGTGTAACAAGCGACTTCATAATCATTTCATATTCAAGTCTAGTTATATGCAAAGAACCTGAACGGTGCAGTTCAAGGTGAACAACACTGAACCACACAAATGGTCACAATGATGAATAAATATCATTTGTGAACAAGCAAGTACATGGGTAAGGCCTTAATTTAAGTTAGGTTCAGCCTACAGAAAGATGTAGTCATCCGTGAAACCAAGTAAAAACACAAGAAGCATTATCAAGAATAAGGCAATAAGAGTTCAACAATGAAATAGAAGAAACACACAACAGAAAAGTCGGTCAATACAAAAACAAAAACTACAATACATACATGATTGCCAAGGTATTGTTCTGGAGCAATCCAGTAGATAGCCTCGTTCTCATCTATGAGTTGATTCTCTATCTGACTGGCTTCAAGACGAGTGCCTACTCTGCTCAATGATGGCCTTCTAAGATTGGTTAGACCCCAGCCTTCCATGCTTATCACCTGCAACGTAAACAGCCACCAATCAGATATTATCCAAATAGATAATTCACTTCATTGAGCTTTTACAAACAGATTACGCATTGTTGCACTTCCTTTAACTTTTAACTGAATATTAATGATAAAATAACAACTACAGACTAACTAATAGCCTACCACAATGACATAATTGCTGATATAATTGATTTACCAACATATAGTGAAAAGATAACCGAGTGTCATGATTACTCATTAAATGTTATAATGACCTACTGAACGATGCTATGACTGATTAATTAGCTATATCGGTGTCACAATGTACATGACAGATTGACTAGTTCAATGCCACAACAATTGACTGACTTTACTTGACTGGCTGAATGACTGGGTTACAATATGATCAACACAATGGCAGACTGACTGACCTGAGACCATCTATAATTGGAGCTTTCACAGCGAGTGGTGATTCCAAAACAGAAGCACTGTGTACAACCCTTTGGATTGCGCTCTTCCAGATAAAATGTTCCCGACTTGCACTGAGAACACTGTGGTCCTTCTGCATTACCCTGAAAAACGAAAACTGTGCTAACGAAACCATAGCAATTGCTAGCAGAGAAATAATGGCAGTCAGCAAATGCTATTATGAGAGTGGAAGCCCAAGAAGACATTGCAGAAACGGTTACAACGAACAATAAGATCCTAAATCAATGGTCAAAATCGTAGCCAGAACACATTCTCCTCAGTGTGGACAGTGTCTGTTTGGTAGCATGCCAAGTCTGTAGTTATAATTGAAATCGAACATCTATAAAGCGCCAATCAGTGATTCAGTAGCATGAAGCAGAGGTAATCCAAAGGTTGTGGATTCGCACCTGCTCGGCGGGCTCAATGGATAAGTTGCATGCACAAACTTCGGCACCTCATATTCAGATTTATTTTATGCACATATTAAATAAATAAACACAAAAAACAAAATTAATACATAAATTTATAAGAAACCAGATGAGAGCACTTGACCTTCAGCTTGGTAAGAGAAAAAAGTATTTGAAGGATTATGAAGAAAACTATTCTAGCTAAATCCCAGTTCTACTGGAGTGACTTTTACGTTAGAAGGAATGAACTTTATGCTGAAATTGTTGCCCGACTCAATAATGTTGTAATGCCGAGTTAATATGTACATTACAAGACTGTAAATAAATAGAACTTTAAATAATTTCTCTTTTCGTTTTTTGTGAGTTTCTTTTATAGTTTTTTGTTTGCATTGCTGGTCTGCTTTGTGCAAAACAAAATAAAAACTCACTACTTCAAACATCTGGATATCTAACTGCTCTTCCCCTGGCAACTGACTAACCGCAACTCCAATTCACTTTTCTGCGTGACTTTGCATACGTTATTTTTAAAAATGCTTGTAATAATAATAATAATAATATGTTACGTTACACTACAAGTGAACAAGATGATGTTTTCCTACCTTGCACAAGCATGCAGCTGACCGAGGGTCACACACATCGCTAGTCACACCTTTCCTGTCACACGAACACTCGCGACACCGTGGGAAATTTGAGAAACCAACTTCGCACCTGTGACAGCGACGGCCAGTGACAGTTGGTTTGCATCTGAACAGAACAACAACAAGAATCAGTAAGACATGAAAATTTATTAAATAAATATGTTTCAGATGAAAAAGTAAAAACCTTTCAACAAACTCTCGAAATTGAGTATAAAATCAATATGAAGTAATAAATAATCTTTGCATAAAATGCATATAATATATATAAACCTACACATATATTTATATATATATATATGCAAGTAAGCATAAAACACTATATATTAACGTATGAAAACCGAAAAACAAAAAATGCTTGACAAACTGTGATTAACTGAAATGGACTTCATTACAATGGAAAAATAACTTGATAGGTATGTATCCATATACTTTTTAAGAGCCTTTAAAGGACCTCACAAAGCACTGAACATAAATGGTTAACAATAAATGACAAAAAATTATAACTATTCTCAAATTTCTAAAATAATAAAAATCTCAAAATATCTCAATTAAACTTTTGAATGCAATTATCCATTCAGAATGCTTACTCGCACTGGCCAGTATGGACATCACAGTCAGTTCTGCCACCAACCACGCCGTTTGAATCGCAGTTGCAATCCTCACAGCCGATCAGAGGATCAAAGCCAAACGTTTTTGGCAGACATGTGTCACAGTTTGATCCAGTCACTCGAGGTGGACAGACACACTGACCCGTGTTGGCATCACAAAGGCCGCTTGGACAGGCACATTCTAGGCAGTAAGAAAAATTAAGACATTCATGGTATCTTACAAAAATGATGTTCCAGCTTGCCCCGATTGATGAAGGCAAGCTAGAACAGAGGAACAATTATAGAATAGAATAGAATAAAATATTCTTTTATTAACCAACTGCAAACCACATTTTGGTGTACAAACTATACACGAACACGTTAAGATAGACATTGCTTGTTGACAACAATAGAAATTGTGAAGCTCCATAAAGCACCTTAATAATGTTTTTTTCATTACAGATGTCGGTTGTAATGTGTAACTGGTGACCTTAACTGGTGAAAGCAGACTATGCAGGATGTGCCCTTCGTTGCCCAAGACTGCCGAGAAAAGGCGGCCATCAGCCAGCCCACATAACATAAATTATATTATACATACATAAACATTATAACAAAAATGCAAACAGTTCTACTAAGACAACAGGCTATTTACAGCTCAAGTTTGTACTTATAGCAAATTTATAAAGTGTTATTTCACACAGTGTCAAATAATATTTTCTAACACTATGGAATCCAGTCTGAACTTAAAAACAGGAAAATTGCAGTAGAAAGACAAGTCCAGATATGAAGGAAAGATAGCAAACTCACTTCTACAGTTAGGGAAGCCATAGTATCCGGTGCGGCAGTTGGAACATGTGCGACCGATGATATTTGGTTTACAAGGGCATTGACCTCCAAAATTATTGCACTTGAAGCTGAGAGAACCATCGAGGTTACACTGACACTGGAGTGCTCCATTGTTGTAGTCAGTTGTCAGAGAAAAAACGGAGTCACGACAAAAGGTGGAATTGTTTGCGCTACAAATACCATCACAAGATATACGTTAAAGGAATCAATCAATTACTACACACTTTTATCAGCATTAGTCCTCACAAGTCATGCTGCAGTTGAACAAACATTTGACTAAACTTACTGAAGAGCAACGAATCTCACTTTAAGAGGTGCTATATAAATCTGTGATTCAAATGAAGAAATTCAACAACGGGACTTCCTTTCTTATAGATTACATCACTTGTTGAGAGTTTTTAAATTTAACAATACATCAGAAACTGCTACACAGCTAAACAAGCGAAAAGCATATGACCTTTTGCAATAAGCCAGCATGGCTAAACATTATGTCAAATGATTGTAGCAGAAACAACACCAAATTACAAAACATCAGATGAAAATGGAAACAGGAGCTTTTTTCTTTTAAATTAGTTTAAGTAACTTGAATTCATTTAATTTAAGTGCATAACTAGCAAACCCTCCAAATGCTGTAAAAATGCGCTTACTCAATGGAAAAATCATGACTGCCACATTTTATGATGAATTCTGACGACTTGTCCACATCCTGGATGTTAAGACTCGTCTTAGGATTGAACTGTACTGACGGTATAACCATCACATAATCCTAAAGACAGATCAAGCAAAATAATATACTTTCCAAACATCCGACTGTACACGGGTACACAATTTTAAATTCTGCAACACAAACAACTTTACACACATTGTGCTTATTTACATTCATTATGCAAATTGCTGTGAAAATTTGTAGTCTTCTTTAACTACAGATCAGATAATGGGGTGCTCAACAGTGTAGTGGTTAGTGTGCTGCACTGTCAACTGAGAGGTCGGGGGTTCAAATCCCGCAAGGGCAGAGATTTGGTTCGAGATTTCTGCTCCACGTGCATCCCTAGCAAACTCAACTGTAATGATTACACTGACCGTACACTATTGCTAGGATGATGAGACAGCCAGGGAGAGGACTGGTCACCCACCCTCATATGCTGAGGCTAAGAAAATGATGTCGCTAAAACTTCATACCCATGGCTGCCTTAAAGTTAGCTTAATTAAGGAACTGCTCTTTTCTTCTGAATGGGTTCTTACCAGCCAGATAGGTCGACTGCTGTTGAATGTAAGTCGAATGTCAACATCCTTCAAGTCGATTGTCTTCATATCATCGACATCCTTGAACTTGATGACCGATCTGCAGCCGCTGACACCCGGACAGTAGTCCGCTGACAGGGTTCCTTAAACATGGTTTACATTGAAAATGTATTCTTTAAATTTTGCCCAAGGAAGTTGAAAGATATGCAAAACGTTTAGCAAGACTGCAACATGAGAAATAACAAGTAATGAGAAATAACTGGGTAACGACCAAACATGAGAAATAACAGGTAACGACCAAACATGAGAAATAACAGGTAAAGACCATAGTTCCACTAATATTGTTATAATTCATTACACAACTCACTTAGCTTGCTGGTTCTGAACTCGAAATATTATGGGTTTGTACCCACTGTACAGAATCCATGAATCACTTTGGCAGTTTGTGCATTTGTGCCTCCCTTGCCAAACTGCATAATTTGTAAATAGAAGTGTGAGCTGGGAGGTACAGTGGTACACAAGTCCTATGATACACCAGGACCATGTAACAGGACCATCTTAAGGTTTGTCCATTTCTGGCTCAAGGGTAAGGAGCAGAAAATCTGACAGAACAAGCATCTCCCCACATTCCATAAGGAATATATAGGAGGTTTACTTTCTAAGATACAGTGTAAGTTATTCTTTGAACTAGTATAAACTCCTTCTGGTATTCAGAAATGCAGACTAGCATTTAACACTTAAATGACAAGCTGCATTGGTTTCCCAGTTGCTTTTAGTACATGCTTGCCATTAAAGTGTCAAACCCCATCAACCAATGTAGACTTGCCCCAAACACTATTCCAAGTTGTCCACCAACACTACAGAAAAAGCAGCATAAAAGGACACACAAAAAGGAAAATAAAAGGACACAAAAAGAAACATAAAAGGACACAAAAAGGATCATAAAAGGACACAAAAAGGAACATAAAAGGACACACAAAAAGGAACATAAAAGGAAACACAAAAAGGAACATAAAAGGAAACACAAAAAGGAACATAAAAGGAAACACAAAAAGGAACATAAAAGGAAACACAAAAAGGAACATAAAAGGAAACACAAAAAGGAACATAAAAGGACACAAAAAGGAACATAAAAGGACACACAAAAAGGAACATAAAAGGAAACACAAAAAGGAACATAAAAGGACTGCCATGACTGCTTAATTAACAAATGACCAACAGAATGGCAACCAATTTGTCGTCAAATCAGACTGAGCTCAAACACTAACCTTTGTATGTCTGACCCACAGAATGTACGTAGACATCAACATCAAAGCCGACGATGTACGGCTGATAGTAATGACCGACAATTACGTATTTTCCAGGGCTCGTTACAGAAGCCCGGATATCGACTGTCGGCTAATAAAAAAAGTCAACTTCGTAACTGATACAGAATTAAAGCTGTCGCTTAAAAGTATCTCCTTCAAAATGCTTAGAAAGTACAAACTACATTGCAGAAATGGAATAAATTTTACCGAAATACAAAACTTTGTAAAACTAATCTAGCATTCATAAAACAGTCATCAGCAATATTTCATTTGTGCCTAACATTTTGCATTTTGAAGTTTAACTCAAGGATCAAATAGCAGATTCAGAAGTTCAAAGTAAACAACTGAAAAACCACATACTGTGCTATACATATTTGAGAAATACAGTTTTAAAATATGTACACATAGTGCCATCTGAGAAAAGGAAAGCTTCTACTCTTGGAAAATTCACACACATGATGAAACTAAACTTACAGCTGATCCATCTAACTTGATCACTTTCACAGTGGTATCAATGATGTAAGGAGGAGCATCAGTTGCAATCCGATCTTCATTTCCAGTTTCAAAATCAACGCGAACAGTTCCAGCTGGAGTGATGTACGTTCCAGATATGCACCTGAATTAAAAATAGAACTTAATAAGTGAATTTCATTCAGGCAGGTAAAATCCAAACGGAAATTCTGTAACGACTTCACTGATAGAATGGGTTCAACTGCTACAAATGATCTATGCATTTTAAAAAGACAAAACTTGTCGCATCTTCATTTATTTATTAAAACATCGACCAAAGAAAATAGTTTAACATCACATATTAACAGAGTATTGGGGAACAAATGGCAGGCACAGTAGGGACAAGAGTCCTGCTTAAGTAAGGCCACCAATTAACCAGCAATCTTGATGATGACGACGAATAGTTTATGTTGTTACTTAAACATGTAGTAAAAATCTTAACTAAGGAAATAATTGTATGTATAACTGGTGTCAGTTCTATGCAGCAATTCACACTGCACTGATTTCAGTATTGGTAAGCATTTTAATGAAGGACATTTGGCTGCTCAAATAAGGTTACAATAACATGCGCCACCCGACAAGTGAATGATACACATTAAGCAGTATAAAGTGAGGCAGTGAACATTGATATGATGCAATACATTTAATAAATTTTCCCAAAATTTGCAGTATATGGTCTTTCCACATGAGATGATTGCTGTATTTTGTATTGTATTTCCTGCTTTCAAACATCCAAAAACGATCGATAAAACTTACTGTTCATCTTTCCTGACACATTTCAGCTGTGGACTAATGAAGTCGACTTTCCATTCACCAATTGGAATAGCAATGACGGAATCCTAAAATCAAACCAACCAAAACTTCTGTATAGCCTCTAAATGAAATAATCACGTTGCAATTATAAGCAGTTGCACTAATGATTGTTATCCATTAAATAGATTTAAATATTGACCTATTGAAGAACTGTAGAAACAGAAACCTAAAAATGACATTTAAAGTGAAATGCTCTTGTTACGTACGACAGCGAGGTCGACGTCTGGTCTTCCATTGATGGTTATTGTTGCATAGGTTCCATCAATTGTAAACTCCTTTGGATTTCCATAGGAATCTATGATACTTTGGCGACACAAAGAGCTGCAGGGAAAACACAAAATAACTCATATTGGATGATTGATTGCAGATTCCAGTGTAATATGTCGTCGATATTTGCAATCATTGTTAGGTAATCAGTCATAAGTTCATGTAACACTACTTGTCCACTAAAACTGTGCCATAATATGCTGACATTAAATTTACTATTATAGTTGTAAGATTACAACTAAAAGAAGCATAAAAAATTAAGCAGAAATGTTAAAAACTAGATTTAACGTCTGGTACATAAATGTGGTTAATCAAAATTTAAAAGAATCAAAAAGTTAAAATCTAGAGTGTGGTGTGAAAGCTACTGTGCAAAACTCATCGCACCTGTAAGGACAGCCTGGCAGTTTAAGAAATCCGTGGTCACGCCCACCAGAGGTCACAACATCCACATCGAGCTCCTGAAGTCTTCCAGTTGCCCGGCTGTAGTACTGGATTAGGAATATGTACTTTCCAGGTGTCCTGATTGGTAGGTTCAATGTTAGGGATGTCTGCAAAACAACCATCATCAGTATTGTATTGTATTGTATTGTATTTAAAAATTTATAAAGCGCCTCTCACAGTAAACACCAATCAGAGTGAGAAAGTCCTCGAGAATAAAAACAAGTTTTGAGGTAGCGAAAAGATGTAGCAGTATAGAGTGCCTCTGAGTAGTAATCTTGAAGGGTGCTATATAAATTTCATAGACAGATAGATAGATAGATGAGCAACAAGGTCTTTTCCCAAAAGATAATGAACTTCCTTTCAAATGTACAGCACCAATATCTAACGAATAGTTAACCAATGGCAAAATGGGATCTGCGTTAAGGAACACATAATCAGAAACAAGAACTTTGAAAATGATCCCTCACAAATGAATTGAACTATTCATAATCAAACACGAACCTGCTGATGATTGATATACGCCAAGTTGATAACACCGTATTTGTCAGCAATGCTCCGGTCTGGATAGAACTGTGTACGATCTCGTTCACTTCCTCCAACTCTTGTCAAGCCAGTTTCACCACGAACCGAAGGATAGACACTCACGTCAACGTAGACAAAATGCTTGCATCTAAAGAAACACAGCAAATAATGCTTTAAATCCATCATTCTTTAATATCCCTATAAATGCAAAACTCAAACAAAATGTACCTCGCAACTGAAATCCCAATCAGAATTTTGTTTCTGAAAATTGTTGGTGTAAAAATGTTGACTCTGTGTGCTCTTTAGATTAATAACTGGTACGTACTAACTGCCTGAATAACAATTACCTATAAATTATCACCTCCATTCACCCTCTCAACTGTTCTTATTATTTATTACATGAATATATCTACTGTACATATTAATATTGAGGGTTTCAAGTAATTGTAGATTTAGTTATTTTGTTTCCTTCATCAAAACAATGAAAGCTCTGTGCTTTGTAGGCCCTTATAATGCCTAATTCTTGTTTGTTTTTGTTTTGGAAAAAATGTATATATATATACAGGAAAGCCTATAATGGCCATGAAAAGAGCCTATACAATGGCCATGAAAAGAGCCTACAATGGCCATGGATACAAATAGCCTTAAGGCCAACATGATTACAGAAGAGCCATTGAGGCCAGAGAAGAGCTATTATTAGCCATGAGAAAAGCCTTTTTGACAATGATAGAAGTATTGTAAAGAAATTTTATTGAAAGATTCTATGTACCAGTTAATTGCTTGTACAAACTCGACAACAAATCAATCAACTGAAGAAAGAAAACTACTTCTGAAAGACAGAAGGGAAAATGAAGAATTATCACTTATATAACCTGCCAGACACGAATCAAACGAGGAGTGAAAAAACGAAAATCGATGGATGAAACTCCTATAAAATGAACTGAAACACAATTATTATCTTTAAAGATGTCAAGAGCCATTGTATTCATAAGATGTTGTTAAACTTTGAAATAATAATAATAACAACCCTCAGTTTCTTAGATCTCAGGCAAAATTGCTGGAAATGAAAATGGAGAATTGTTCAAAACAGGCAAGACGACTTGCTAATAGATGACCAACTTACACTTCCCCAGTCGAGGTCACATTGCATGGTATGTTGACCTTCTCCTGCAGGATTGTGGCTTCATAGTACGCTTGTGGCAACAGAACAAGATAATCCTACAACAGAACATATTATACATCTCTACTTTGCAATTAATATTGAAAGTAGACATTCAAATGTGAACTGATGTCAACTGTTTCAATGTCTGTATCCAACATTATTATGCCTTCTCGTTTACTAATCGTTACCATAGACGTGATAAAGTTATGTGTTCCAGGAAATTGACACAGTATTGTGCTAAGAAATTGTTATAGCATATATTTGAAATGCTGGAAATTTTCTGACATGATCATCAACAAATTGCGTTAACTGAGAACAAGTCTATGAAAACAGTGAATTTATTTGAATTGATCATCTTGTAAAAGACGAAATTAAGAAACAGATTGTGTTATAAATTTCAAACAATAAAATAACCTTTACGATTCAGATTCAGCTTACCACAAATATGGTTTCTGGCGCCTTTAATGAGATGGACCACCTTCCCGGATTCAGTACAAATGCTGACAAAATTCCACCTCCTGACACCGTGACAAACTGGGGCTGACGAGATGGTGGAAATGTCACAGGTTTGCTCTGTTGTGTCTCACTAGAAGAATCTGGAATGGCCGTCACTTCTCCAGTCACACTACGATCACTTGGATTGACAAAGCGGTAGATGATTCTGTAAAGGCTTGGCTTACGAATGTCAATATCCACTAGGACTTCATCCTGAAAGCAATCCAGAAATGCCAAATGTAAACAAAAAGCGTGCAGGGTTGTTGTTTTTAAAGTGCAACGTGACAATAGGAGTCATAAAATGTTAACAATTAGACTATGACAGATCAATATGCACTATAAACATTTCTTTGCAGCTCAGAGTAAAGTAAGTAAGTAAGTAAGTATATCCTTTATTATACCAATTGCTAACCGCATTTTGGTTTACAAGAGAGAGAATCACATTTATGTGTTGGGCTAACCTAACATGTCATAAAAGTTTTGGTGTGCTATCTATCCTCGGCATTAAACGCATGCGTAAATCATCTGCAATATAAATAGAAGAAAGACTATACTGCTGGCATGGTATGCCAAAAAGAGCTACTGTCCTTCAGAAGCTAAATATACCATCTCACAACACAAGTACTCACTCTAAGGTAAATAAAACCAGAAAAAATTAAAAGTGACTCTTTTTAACAGCCTGGAACAATTCTCACCTGAATCTTTGAGAATATAGCATAGCCTTTCCAAGAGTATTCCGGAAACGTGCGTTGGTCGAATCCATATCGGACTGCTCCACCTGATGGCGTGTGGCCATCTTCCAACTCGTACAGGTTGTGGTAAAGTGTAGGATAGTAGTGAGTAGCAATTGGGCTGAAACAATTACAAAACAGTCAACATAATTCTGGAAGATGAATACCTCTAAAAATAGCATGCCTGTTTCTTCTATCTTTCATCATCTGTTTCTTCAGTTAATTCTTCGTGCCATCAGCTATTTCAGGCACCACAGAAAATTACTTACTGTAGTCTTACAGATACAACTTACTCAGTCTAGACATGTGAATACTTGTGAATAAGCCACAGCTATTGAAGGGGCGCTATATAAATCTCTTAAATGAATGAATGAATGAAGAATGCAAGAACTCTGATATTATATTGATGATTGAAGTGATTAGCCATACTTTTCGCATTTTTTGCCATTGACCCTTGGTTTGCAATTGCACTGTCCCGTCCTCTTATCACAGTTCTGATCAAGAGAACCACCAACATCACAGTCACAGGCTGAAAACAGAAACAAAACAAAATTTAGAATTATTATAACATACAAAGAAGAGCAGGGCCTTATGCTAAAAACACAAAACCATTAGGAATTCTACGTGATTAGGAGCTATTTCTCTAAAAACTGCTACAAAAGACTGCAAATATGAAAGGCCATCAAATTCAACATATTTTACATGTATAGATAGACCATTAATTCTTATCAGATGACTGGTTCACCATGTGACCATCACTGCTTTATGTACAGTGTCCTGTTTTCAGATTTCGTTTATAATTTGAACCCTCACTTGGTGTTGGGTGTAATCTATGACATAACTAATAACTAGACATAGAATGGTCATTTCTCATTCTTCAGCCTCTTACATTGACATCCAAAGACGTTGGATTCCAGTAAATTGTAAGTTCCGTCAGCACATTCGTTACATCGTAAACTGTTCACAAACGGCTTGCAAACACACTGTCCGGTGTGAACATTACAGAATCGACTTCCACCATTTGTACCGCGTGTTTCACATCCGCAGTCTACAAACAAAGCACAGTGTTTGAATAGTAAACCCTCAAAACACCGATATAATGTAGCAAGGAAGAGCTGCAAAATACAGGGCATCACTTAGTATAAGCTCAAAAAACATGACAGATTGCTCAACATTAGAGGTTTAGAACCGTAAGAGCACAACTATTTGCAAAATCATGGAACCAGATGCGATGAGAGCACATTTGCCTAGATATCTAGCAGATGATTAGGTTATATGACATGTATCCTGATTAAGTGTTGATTGTCCCAAAGCACCGCTGTAACAGCATGTGCTGTAGAAATTGTTGTATTCATATTCATCATCATCATCTGATAAATGAATCAGTAAATCTTGGGCAATCCTTTTCTACCAATGTAAATTGCTCCCTAGCAATCAAGTGTTGAAAACAAATTGCTCTAGAAAAATCATGCAACAAGCCAATGAAAATAAAATGTATCTACCCGGTAGTTCAGTTCTCAGCTATGAAACTTCACTGAAATATGTAAACATTCACAAAGAAGACAACCAGGTTATCACTAATGCACACTATCAGAGTTAAAGTAACTGCATGCATACCTTCACACCCCTCAGGATTATTAATGTCAAGTCTCCAATAACCAGGTTTGCAAGTGTCGCAGATACGACCTCCGACCCTCTCCTTGCACTCGCACAGCTGGCCTCCTGCATGAGCTCCACAGCCTCCAAGTGGGTAGCCAGGCACTTCTTTCGCTCCTGCCGGGTCACAGCTGCACTCTAAACTCAAAGAAACACACAAATTCATAACCATATTACACAAGTTAACTCAAAAAATTTTCATAGATCACCAACACTTATCAGTACATTACAGTTTCTTCACATTTTATTCACAAAATTTTGTGCAAACATTTGTTCTTGTGAGCAAATTATGGAGTTGCATTTTCTAGTTAACATATCTAAATAAAACAAAACATTTTGTAATCACGTAATTACATAAGTTATGCGATAATATCCACAAGTTTGGCATCTGGCCAGATCCTCTTTTATCGATGTTTACCAGCCACATAAATGTATACGAAATAACACAGAACTCATTTTGACCCGAACTGACCTATGCATGCTTTAAAGCCTTCTCTCAGTAACAGTGGAGAGACTCATGGTCCCTTTTCTCAAACGTATCACAATTACAATTCCAAATTTGTGATCAAAATATGGAAATAACAAAAAGACAAAGTAAAGCACACATGCACACCTACTCCACATTTTTTGACCAAAATTCGTGGTTGTAATTAGTTCTTAATATGTTTCAATGTACAATCATGGAAGTGGTACAGAGGTACGTTATACATAAAGCACAGGATGACCATACAGAGGTACGTTATACATAAGCACAGGGTGACCATACAGAGGTACGTTATACATAAAGCACAGGGTGACCATGATGATCAGAATAGTTTACCTTCACATGTTGGATAATTGTAGTAGTTTGGTTTGCACCGATTGCAGGTCAGGCCTTCAAACGTTGGTGCACAATCACACTGTCCTGTGTTCTCGTTACATGAGATTCGGGATGATCCATAAACATCGCATTTACAGTCTAAACAGCAAAACAGCCACGTAAAGCACTACACCACTACACTACACTTCTACTTTATTGAAGCAACTTGGCCCAAAAACACTGAACATCCATGCCATCTTCAGCTGTCGACGCGAATCCATTGGATGGTTCCACATGCATGGTAACTCTTTCAGTTTACTGTGCATTGTTTTGCTAACTGATGTAATTATATTGGTTCATTATGACATTTAACATCAAATAGGCTAGCACCTATATCTGAGTAGATATCTTGAAGAGGTGCTGTATAAATGTTCAATTACATTACATATCAATATAATTCCTACCAAGACTGTCCTACCGAGACTGTCTTTTGCTATAAACTGATAACTTAACTCTTCCAATCTGCCTTAACGTTTGCTCATCTTCAAAGTGCACTTCTGAATATTTAACGGAAGGCATTATCAAATTACAGCTGCATTGTATATTGCAATTTATAATAACTTTTTACCCTGTAAAATAATACAAAATTTAAGTCCTGTGAACATTCAAAACCCAAAACATGCAAAGACGATCTTTAACGGCCCTCAGAATATCATTTGTAAACCAAAAAAATCAATATAAAAATGAGGATAACTAAATCAAATATTCACCAAGACAATCTGGATATTTGTAGAAACCAGGTGCACACTCGTCACATTTCTTGCCCTGGAAGTTGCGTCTGCAGTCACACTGGCCATAAGCATCGCAGGTGTTACTCTGCATTCCAACTTCGTTACATCCACAAGCTGCCACGCAACCAAGCACAAAAGGCTGTAGCTAGATGTACATGTAGGTAAGAATTACTTTCACTGTATGTAAAACTGAAAAATTCCTTTTAATATTGTACAAAACACCCTGAAAATAAGTTTTTCGATAAATTGCTTACAAAGTTTCATCTAAATATATACAGACGTTCTGAGATAAATGAATTTACATGAGCACATAAAATATGTAACCAATTTAGAAGTAAAAGACCAAAAACAACTAACACTTGAGGTTTCAAAACATTAACTCTTGACTTTAACTGGAAATGGACGTCATGAAACCGCTTACGAATGCAGTGTGGCCAGTTGAAGTAACCCGGAGCACAGCGCTCACAACGAGGCCCTGAAAAGTTCTCCTTACAGATGCAGCGGCCGCGATCTTTGTCACAGACATCTGCTGTGGCTCCATTGTGGTCACAGTTGCATGCTAAAAATGCCACAAAATGAACAGAAGTGCAAATATAGATACAAAGCACAAGCACAATGTCAAGAACAACACTAAACCTGCAGGAAACACATTCAGCACTGCACAAATATCTACCTACATGTAAACCAACAACAAAACTCTACATTAGGACATCAATATATCAGTAAATGAACTGTCCCTTTAATACATGCCTCTATGACAACAGTCTTCAGAATAATAGTAAGAAAATAGAAACAGACAGTAATGAAAGTGCTACTCTGGGGGGCCCGATAGCGCATTCGATAACACACTGGCATAGAGAGCGAGAGGTACCGAGATCGATCCCGTAGGCGGACATGCTTTGTAGGCTGCTATTAGCGCTGTGTATTGCAGGCTGTCTGTTCTGTTAGTAGTTCAGATTTATGTCTTCTGTGTTCTTGTGAATTGTTTAATTGTGGGTCCCTCCATCTGGAATGGCCTCCCACTAGACTTGCGATTGATGCCTCGGCTAGATTCGCCTGCCTTTTATAAGTATCTCAAATCACACTTTTTTAGCCGTGGCTGGGCTGGGAGCACCTCTGAGTAGGTCTCTTGAAGAGGCGCTATATAAATTCTCAGAATGAATGAATAACATGTATGTAAATGTACAGCGCAGTGCATTTGTCAGGCGCTTCAATAAAGAAAAGATATCATATTATTATTATTATTACTCACAGTCACAAGCTGGGTAATTGTAGTAACCAGAGGCACAAGTGCCACACTTGCGCCCACCATAGTTGGTGCGACAGTGGCACTGTCCACTACGCACATCACATCCTCTTGCATGAGAGCCAATAATGTCACATTCACATGCTGTAAAAAACACAGAAAACGTTATTTCAGTTCACTCGACATTGACATTTCCGCACGTACGATCATACAGCTGCACAGTTTAAGTTCAGGATAGCAAATCTGTGTACCCTGAAGCAGAGGGTGATCTGGTTGTTCACCCATCCTGTACTTCCACAATGCCACCTGGTAGCTTCACTCTGGTTAACCCTTCATTCAGGCTGCCATGCAACCTGCAACATGTTTTCACCTGCAAGTTTTTCCAGCTAATGAAAACCCTTCTGGTTGATCACACTCTTGTGTTGCTAGCTCACAAGCACCTCTGCGTTTTCATAAACATGCACTTACAATGATGATCATGAGTATAATCCACTGGCAAGGTTAAGAAGTTTAGTCAAACACACATAAAATGCTGGTAAGAACTTCAGTAGCAAGATTGCGGCATTGACAAAAAATTCAATCACGTTAATTTAATAAATCTAAAACCAAGTGCAAAAATGCCTCATTAAAATTTACATAGTTCATTGTAAAAAATAATCATTTGTCCTGCAGTAATAAATATTACTAACTTACTTGACTAATACCATCATCATCAAATATTCGTTTAATAGAAATTCAGGTTGACAAAACCGCAAACTGAAACAGATAATCATATGATAGAGTTCGGTTAGTTCTAGGTTGACAAGCCATGGGGTCAAACAGTCAAGCCCGCCCACAACTTAATACATATATTAAATAGACTTTACATTGGCATTGAGGGAAATTGTAGTAGTCGAATGCACAGCGGTCGCAATTGATTCCGTCAAAGTTCGGTTTGCAAGGACATTGGCCTCCTCCGACTTCACACACCCTGTCCTGGGTTCCGTTGATGTGGCACTGGCATGGAATACAACGCGGGTAACCATAGTAACCATCATTGCACCTGAAAATACCAAGCGTCACAGGTATGCCAAATAAGTCAAAGCAAAGCTCCACATTTACTCTGTTGGCATTAAGATAACTTACTCACATGGAAGGTCCTGATTACTTTGAAGCAAACAACTGAAACACCCACCTTTAATAGCTTTCTTAAGGTATTCATGCATGTTTAAATAAAGGTACAAATCATGAATTACTAAAGATCAAATACATTTTGCAATTTTGTGAAACAGTTAAATTTGAAGTTAAGTGCAGTTCACTGGCCATGTTAGTCGTTGATTGACTTCTGCATAATTGAAACAGCACAGAGAGTACCTCCAATTTATTTCTTTGAGTGGCACAAGACAAATCATCATCCATTATAATTACAATTACAATTAAATGGCTTACAACACATATTAGTTAATATCCTCAGGAATAAGCACCCTATTCATCAAAACTTCTTAAAAGCTTGCCTACTGAGAAACACGAATTCTTTGACAATGTACAATAGGGTGAACAGCGATTAAGTCCTAAACATTCTAAGCTGAAGACATTTCTGTTATTACCTGTCACAGTTGGCTCCAGCATATTCAGGTTTGCACAAGCACTGGCCTGTTCCTTCCATACAATTTCCCGTTGAGTATGTGAGATCACATCTACATCCTACAAATTTAATTAACTGATTTACCATAAAAGTTTAAATTAACTAGCTTAAGTATAACTGCCAATAACCAAAAACTCTTTTTTAAGTTGAAATGCTAATAATAATATAATAATAATAATATCTTTTCTTTAATAAGCGCCTGACAAACGCACTGCGCTGTACATTTACATGTTATGCAATTTAAATCTTAACTACTAACAGAACAGACAGCCTGCAATACACGGCGCTAATAGCAGCCTACAAAGCATATCCGCTACCGGGGGCTCGAACTCGGTACCTCTCGCTCTCTGTGCCAGATGTTATCCAATGCGCTAAAGCACTAACATGACTGCAGTTACGTGACAGCTTTTAGTTACACTGGCAATCATATTCATTTTCAATACCATGTCAAAGACACGGAACTAACAAAACAAATCTTCCAAACAGCACTATTGTCTTAAGTTTTTTTACTCCTAGGAACCAGATTAATAATTAACAGACTAGATTTTTGTAGACTTGGTGACAGCATTCAGCTCTTAATCAATTTCCAAGAATGACAACTTGAAAACTAGCAGTGCAGTAAGCTTTTTAACTCTTAAAGAATTAAATATCATAGTGAGTTAATAATTCAACTAACTGTGGCAAGCGCGGGTGGAGCTGATTGGCGTGTTTGATGGCCGGAAGAATCCAGGTTTGCACTGGTCACAATTGATTCCGATCGTGTTATGCTGGCAGTTGATACAGACTCCACCTCCCTCATATTTCCCATGAATGTCTATGCTGCTACGGTTACGGTCGACCTCAGCGTCATAGTGACACTCCTTGCTGTGGCCATGACACTGACATGCTAAAATACATAGCAACAGCACATCATCATCTAAGGCTACTGAACAAACAGCAGTCACACAAGTCATCAATTCAAAATCAGATATTCATTTATAGCACAGAATGTCAATCATAATGAATGTCAATCAGGTCTCCACTTAGGATGTACCTCTTTCAACTTGCCTACCCACAGACAATCAGTCTGATCATCTGTTTTCCTATTGATCAGATTTTGACCAGATTTCACCAAGGCATTACAATTTCTGAATACTATTTCACTGGAAGCAGTCACAAAATGAATTAGTTATCTTGAAGGGGTGCTAAATTTCATAGATAGATATCATAGATAGATTATGGTAGCAATACAGTAGACGTCATCAGACTAGATTAGATTTTTGTTCTTACAGCTATATATATATATATATATATATATATATATATATATATATATATATATATATATACCATTTAATTGGTAGACATCATCAAAGCACAGAGTAATACTTTCCATTAGCATTCAGTAGACAATATTGCTGGTTTGTAGTGTAGAGTCTGACCTATGAAACAGTATCACTACTGACTAAATACATAAGGAAATTAGATATAGTACAAGAATGTCTTGACAGAATGTTCTTACGTTCACAGGCATTGATGGCATCCAGTGTGGCTGGTCGCCAAGGTTTCTGCACAAATCCAGGACAACATGTTTCACACTGCTGGCCACAAGTGTTGTGCTGGCATCTGCAGACCAGTTTGGTTGTGTCCACTGGGTGAGTTCTGTCACAATCATTGGCATGGCCATTGCAGACACACTGACCGCCAATCGAGATGTCCTTTATACTATAATAGTACTGTAAAAACAACAAGTGTCTCAATTTAAGTTGAAACATATCTGAAAATTCACTTATATATTTATAATGTAAATGTACTGAATTTTCTATAGCCACTGTATGGCCTCGACCTTGCTAATTTTGCAATGAACTAATCGGGGGGGATCCTTCACCACTGCTGCCCGTTTGAACAGATGCCACGCCATTTAAGGTTCCCGTCTATGTTCTGTGCTAGCCAGAGATTTAAATCTCTTAAATAAGCCACCTTTGGGAAGCGAATTGTGATCCACATGCTCTCGTAAACAGAGGAGCAAGGGATGCAGTCTACGCTCTAACCGGGTCAGTATAATAAGATGGCAGCATAAATATAAAGTTGCATCATTTTAATGATTATTGTAAATCATTTTAAATTTGTTTAACTACACAAAGCTCATTTTGAACATAGTAAAAGAACAACGCCAGTATAACTAACCCTTCGAGTGACTGTTGGATCCTGCCTAGCTACAGCCATGAGATGCCCAAGGAGGGTTTTTGTCCTCAACAGCCGAAGACGTATGTCCGTTGCCTTGGTCCACTCCTGCAGACTCCGTGAGTATGAGAAATTGTGGGCACTTGGACGATTATTGACAAGCGACACGACAATCTACAAATGAAATCAAAGTTCTACAATAGTACAATACAGCACTCTAGTACCTCAATATAAAACTGGACAGTGTCTCCTAAAAAACTGCAAAACACATAATCAAAATTCAAAAACATACACAACTTGAGTTCTAACTATAAAGCACACTATTATAACAAAAGGCAGTACAGTAGCACTGTATTATTTTAGTTTGATAGTGCTTCAGCATTACTACTAGATAAAGTAGTACAGTGAAGATAGAAACTGTATGCAACCCACAGTTAGACCACTAAAGCACTTGTCTTTCACTTGAACTGATGTATTGTCAAGTCAGGCATATTATTATTGTTATTATTATTATTATGGGCAAAGTAAATTTGTAGGGGAGCGCAGGAGGTAACGGTTAGAAATGTGAATCTGAGGCTAGTCGGATAGTCAGATTTCGCCAGGTGAAGATGCAGTTAGATTTCCAAATCCTTGAAAGTCTTCCAAGGAAAAATAGTGAGTTTTGAGCCCTTTTTCAAGGAAGGAAGTGAATTTGAGCTACGATTGAGAGAGTGGCAGTCGTTTCCATTCCGGTTGGGTAAGAGGCGTGGAATGCACGAGAGCCCATAACTGCTCGGCATGTATTGTCAAGTCACACATCCTGCAAGAAAAGGTTGTTTGGTTGTTGTTGTCACTGTGCTTCAACTAAAACATCACCACTGAGGACTACCGATAACAGAGACATGCAATACAAGTCACTATTACTATGCCTCTATTAAGCAACACTATTTAAGGACTAAGCAGTAATCAATGGCACTGAGCAATAGCTGAGTGAAGGAATTGCCCTACACAGTAACCGTCTCAGGTAGGCTCAAACCCATACTCTCCGCATTGCAGGGCAGGCGCTCTAACCAATTGGCTACCGGAACCCATAAACACATGTGTGATCACCTAATGTAACTGTGCAGCCATGTACATTGTAATTAAACAAATTCAAAAACACAATGCCTAATAATCATCCGTCAATAATCTAGAACAGTCCGTGAGGTTGCATACCTCTCCACCTTCAAGAGGAACGACTTTGGAGTATTCTGTTGCACAGATAACCGAATCGTCTTTGTCAATGCGGTCGCTGTAACCGTTGTGCCCAAAGAATACGTTACAGTCACTCGGAGTGTCAGCGAAGAACTGCCACGGTTGCCACGTCTTTCCATGATCCTTGGAGCGCTCAAGGGCAAACACCCCAGGACGCGGTGAATTACCCATCTTCATGAAAACGTAGGCCACATGAAATTCCTAGACACATCAAAACAGCCCTTCTGCATTTATGAATTCATGAAACTGATAGAGAAAATAACAAACGGGCATTCTAATGCAGTCTCCACAACTGGTGATGACAATGACTGTAAACTGCCTCTGTCTTATGCTTTCTGTCTAACAACTTTATCTACATTGGAAACGCTTACTCAAACAGTCATCACAAGTTGAATGTAAACTTTTACAATGAAACATTAACATTCTGTTGGCCACGAAAACTTTAATGACTGGTTTATATATTCAGTGAACAGTTGCAGAACATAAGAAAAAGCAACCAAAGCACTCTACTAAAAAGTCTTTCATACAGCAAACAAAACAAAACTAAAAAGTGCCAAGTTTTCAGATCTAAATATTATCAGACAGCATTCTATGGATAATAGAGTACCACACAGAAGCAACCTAGATCAACAGCCATGGATACAATCCCTTTAAAGTGGTCAAAGAACGTCATGAGCATGCATCTGAAATATTAATAAATTACAGTACCGGTAACTTCCCTGTTAGAGCACCAATTTAATTGTCGTTCTTACAAACAAGGCTCCTGATGGTCTAGAACCAGCTACACTGCTGACCTACTGTTTTTTGTAAATTTCATTTCTTATATTTATTTAACACCAACATACAATAAGAAGAATAGATGCGAACATGGGCGTAGCCAGGAAAAAATTTCCATTTTTCTTTGTGATGGAAGGCATGAGATCACCTTTCTCAGGACTCCCTTGTTCTGCCAGCATGTGGATCCAGTTAAGGCTGGGGAAGCTTATGATCCGAGATCCACATACACTAGAAGACAAACCTTTTGCTCTCTAACACCCACTTGCTTCAGTCCTTGCTCATTACTCTCAAAATTTATCTGACATCCTGATTTTTTGTACCTTGGGCTTTAGCCCCCACCTTCCATAACCATAACCACAAAGTTTATTGCTTCAAGTTGCAATATAACATCATATAGTAAAGCAAGATATTATAGTAAAAAAACAAAGGGAGAGAAACCCTTAAGGGACCAAAGTCCTGCTAGCACGGTTACCCAAGTACAGAAAGAGATAGGGACAGGTTGTGTACAATACAACTAAATGTTATATAGCTAAACTATGGGAACATAGGTCTTTTTCTGTTGTTCATCTTTGATTGTGGAATAGCCTTCAACCTCATATTTTTGGTCAGCTAGCTGAAGCCGTATTGCAGTTAGCTGTTTAAAAATTTTCTCTTTATTACATCACTCTCATACTAGGAGCAACTTTTGAATAGTTTCAACCTGTTAAGGTGCTGCATAAAGGTACTATAACAAATATGGAGATTGGAGAAGTACTCGATCACCTGAATTTAATAGTATTAAATATGGCATATTTGTAGGAGCTTTGCTGCTCCACCCTTAATTAATGTCAAGTGCTGTGGCACTCTCCTGCTCTGGCACTCCTGCTCATCTAAGCAGGCAGAGCTGCCTTGTCTCTGTTGCCTTCTCTGGCCCTGCAATTTGGAATGGGCTTCCTGCGGCACTTCGCTTGGTGCCCAATGTCCTTGCCACCAAGTTTTATGCCAACCTTAATGTTCTTTTTAGCCAGAGTCGAGAGCACTTCTGAGCAGATAATGTTGAAGGGGTGCTCTATATATCTCCTAATGAATATTTAAGCTTAAGTTATATTCGAGACAGCCTTGGAAGAGAAAGAATGTGGCATATAATTTCAGACAGGAACTTTAATATCCATTCATGAAATAGCCCTGTTTAGGCTCACAAGATAATTAATTTGTGTTAATGTCACTACAGAATAAACAGTCACTCTGTGGTAGACACAGCAAAGGCCATAATTATCATTAATAAGCAGACCTGAAATGCCAATGCATGATATGCTATTCTCATATCCTGCCACAAATTGATATTTAATGGCTCTGCATTTACAAACACAATTATTTTCCAATAAAGGAATTCCTCCTGGGTGGTGTAGACTTTATCAGTAGTCTACCTGTGCTTCAGGGTGCATGGTAGTCTAGTGGCTACCATGCTGGACAGTCAACTGAGAAATTGGGGTTCAAAACCTAGATGGTGCAGATGTTGTCATGGGTTCTCTGCTCCATCAGTGCCCCTAGTCAACTCAGCTATGAGTACACTGACCACACACTAGTGATGTAGCTTTTCCGGAAAAATATTTCGCGGAAAAGGGAAAGAACTGGAAATTTTCCACAGAACTGGAAAATTACATTTAACTCAAAATGTGATTTTCAGTATGATAGGCCTACGACACTAGAAATTTCTGCTTCTTAAAGTTCCTGTTATTGACAGTATTTCTGTCAATGCGGGCAATGTTCGCCTTAAAAGAATTAAAATAAACATTAAACAGATTTGAAAATAGATTACCCGGTAGTCTCAGACTTCAGTGGCAATGCCAATAACATTATATTTCAAAACATAAAATAACAGTATAATAGGCCTCATCAAAATTAATCTGTTGCAGTATTAAAATGGTGTCTATATTACTAATGCATCAATTGCTGTTTTAGTCTCATGTTTTCATAACTAAAAAATAAAACTAAATCATAAAAAAATATTGGCTCTAAATTAACAGTGAAGTTTAATTGCAATTAATTTCTTAAGTGTATTGTCGTTGTTGAGCCTTGTGAACACAATGAACAGTACACTAACAGTGCCATCTCATAAACATATAAGTTATAACAACATAAGATAGCTTACAATGAGTGATGTTTAAAACATTTAAATTGTTATTTAGTAAAACTATATTGATGGAAAAAATATAGGAAATTTTCCGGAAATCAGACATTTTCCGAAATTTTCCGGAAAAATATGAAATTTTCCGGACAATTTTTCCGCCTCACAACACTACCACACACTGTCAGAGTGTCTGTGGGAAGATTACCAGTTTAAAGCTGCCCTGATATGCTGTGGCTAAAAATGTGAAGTCACTTACATTTCATACCCATAGCTGCCTCTGAGGGTAGCTTAAGCTTATCCTCTTCTACTACTTGTGCTTCACTAAGTCTGTCCTCTGCTGTCTTTTATTCTGTCTTGCCCCTCTTGGACCTGGCCTTAACTCAAAGCCTCTAATCTCTTACCATTAATACCTGATAACAACAGACACTACTATCACCACAATGCCACAAATTTTTCCTGGCCACACAATACAATACCTGTAGTCTCATAAAAATAGACACTCATCACTGACTTTTATTACAATCACAAAAAAACATTGTGTAGCAAGTCATTGTGGACGTGCTTTATCAGAAACCAGGTCCATTTGGTGTACCATGTGCTACCATTACCAGTTTTGGCAGTTTAACTTATATTTCAAATATGACCATATCAAAAATTTCCAAACCAACAGTGAAACTTATTCCAAAAGCTGTTAGACAAATCCATTCATTTAATCCAAAGCTTTTAACTCCACTTCTTCCTGCAGATATAAAAGTTTTAAGTTTTAGGACAAATAAAACTAGCTAATTTTCTTTTTATCTCATAGTAAATAATATTGGGTTTTAGACCACTGAAACTCCTGGCCCTAAGAAAAGCTTTTTGCCCGAAAAAATTAATTGCCTTTTATGGATTATTATTATTATTACTATTATTATTATTACTATTATTATTATTACAAATACTATTATTATTATTTTTATTGTTACTATTATTGTTGCTCAGATCCTGAGGGTTATGACTCTAGAATGAACTGGAAATCAAATTCCACATCAATCATGCGGCATGCCACCTACTGATAAGAACCAAAGGGCAACTCAGTTTCACAGCATGGTCAACAGGGTTAATTAACCTGCCCCAAAGCAGCAGCAGCCCCTCCGTAGAGCTGCATACCAAGTGAGTCACAGGAAGCTGGACTCTTAGTTACTGACCCTGGTATTCTAAAGGCATTTCCCTAACTGCACCAGACATTAACCAGGTCCTCACACCACAACAGCCGAAAGCCTACACTGCTTGGCATAACAGCTATGATGGCCAGACTTTGTGGGGCTCATTGGCAGGCTAGCTGGCTTGCTGGCTAATGGATCAGCCTGTATACAGGAGGTACAGATAAAGCAAACACTTGAGCTGCTACCGGTAACTGCCTGCTGCAGGGCAAACCAATCGGTGTGGTTATCAGCAAACAGGCCAACTGTGGGTCAGACAACCAGCCTCCCACCTTAATTCAGGACATCTGGCAGAGATCAGACACACCCTGCCTGAGCCACAGCTCCACTGCACTGAGTCTGTGACTAACTCTGCAGGCAAGCTGCCTTCAGTCCCTCTGCTACATAGCCTCAACATCCATCTTTATTACTCCCACATCCCCACTAAGTAAGCTTTCCCATGGATCCTGCATGTGTACTTAACTCAGGGTCTACACACAAACACCAAACCGAAGTATGTCCATCTTCTCCTCATCAACTGATCAGAGATTTGAATCTTCGGCTAGCACGGTCTGTACATGGAGACCTTAAATGAAGTGGTACCCATAGAAAATGGCAGCGGTGGTGAAGGAAAAATGAACAGTCCAGGCCATACGGTCATTATATACAAGTGCACATTTACATTTTTTATTTTTTTAACCATTGGCCTCAAAGGGTAAAAACGGATTAGCTAGCTAACAACATAATTTCTCACAAAAGAAAAATGCCATTACTTGCATCTTTAGTAACAAGCTGGCACAACTGAGCATACAGAAACTTGTTCAGGTTTCCACTTAGTGTCCCTAGATAGAAGGTCCAGCTTTAGGGGATGTCCATTCCACGCAGGCAGGACGACTACTGTTGTGTATCTTTTATCAAATCTTAAAACCATTCCTACCTAGGTTGGGATGGAAGTACCCCTGAGCAAGAATAGAAGCTATATAAATTTACTAAATGAATGAATAATCATATCCTATTGTATCTACTAATTTACAAAGCGCCTCTATAACTATTCAGAGGCGCTCTCAGCACAGAAGCCCTGGGGGAAAAGAAATGCATTTAAGAGAGACAGAAGACATTTGAGGAAAACCAGTCATTAGTTTAGCCATTTGTGAGGGGAAGGTTATTCTAAATGAAGAGACCAACCACAGCAAAGCCTGTGTTTGGCCAGAGCAGTCCTAGTCCTAGGAACAAAGAGATCAAACAGAGCTGAAGAGTCCAAAGATTGAGATGAGGAAGCAGTCATGTAGATAATTAAAATGGTTCACATACATGTCGAAAATATTAGAATATCAATATAATACTTATTTGTAAAGACCACATTTTTTGCTTTAAAAAGACACCAACATTTTTGTTCTACCTTACTTTTTGATTAAATTTGACAAAGTTATGAATGATTATGTGTCCTATTTTTGGAAATTATTTTTAATTGATTTCAATATGCAATCATGAAAACTAAAATATAATACCCTTTACAAGACCCTGAAAATACACATTTAAACAATGAATTCATCAAATGTGAGACATCAAAAATGTAAAAAAACATATTTTTAAACCCATTTCCATTAAAATCTGAAAATTGGCAAAAAATTACTGCTGATCAAAGTGATCATAATTATATTGCTGTTTTCATAGCAATGCAATTTGCCAACATCCGACTCATGGTGATTCATTGTGATTCCCTGGGTCACATATAGTCTGACACGTATTTCGGGGGCACTGCCTACGTTGGATTAGGAGACCAGAAAGAGGGTATTATACTGGATGTGTGCAGCAATAGGGAGCCAGTGCAAGACTTCAAGCATTATGTGGAAATATGAGCAAAGCAGGGGAGTCAGGCTATGAGCATAGCGGATGCATTTAAAACCAATTGAAGAGGAAGAAGGGGCTGCTTTGGGAGGCCCATGAGAAGAGAGAATAAAAAATATATATGACATCTATTACACACTCAACATCACAGCATTTTAGATAATACATGCATGAAGAATCTTGACAGCTCTTAATATGTGTTACTCAAGTGTTCTTATTCACATGCACGCACGCACGCACGCACGCACGCACGCACACACACACACACACAAATACGACACACACACACACACATACATTGATAAACACACACATATATACATATATATAATTCATACTTGCATATATTCATACACACATGCATTTTGTGCAATCCTACACACCAAAACATACATCATTTTGAAACATTTATAACGCTATTACCGCACAAGATGTCAATTGACGGTCATTTTGAAATGAACCCATAGCAGCAGAAAATTAACACGTCTGCCAAGGCTAAAGGTTATTTACGAGCATACAAGTGTAGGCCTACTTACCTACACCCATACACTTCAAAACATATCCCTTGATAAATTACATGATTTACTTCACTGCCCCAAATAAACAGTATGCTCTAAATTACTTCACTGCCCCGTGTAAACAGTATGCCTTATCGCAGTATTCTCTTGCAAACGATGTTTGCATGTATGTGGGCATTTCTATTTTCACCTTTAGTAACCTTTATGGCAATGAAAATACTTCAAATTGCTTACTATTATTATAGTGAGGGGTTACATAGTTCAACTCCTGACCTGTTCCAGGTGAATAGTGAGGTTGACTTCGTTGAACTGGAGTCCTCTGGAAAGAGGAGGACTCTGCCACCATCTCTCCGTTCCATCGACCGCAAACTCCGGCGAATGGCCCTTCGAGGTATCCGTCGGAATGCACTTGTCGCACAGTTGACCTTGGATAACTTCGAAGTCCCCGATCACGTCCTCCTTGTCTGGATTCGCTCCGGTCAGCTTACAGAACAACTCCGGTTCGGAAACTCCGACTCCACAAGTCGCCGTTGCCTCGATCGGACGTCCAACCGCAAGGTTAAAGTATGGTGGGGTCAGAACTTGGCCGGACGCTAAGCCAACGACCACAAACATGAAACAAATCGCAGAAATCTGTACCTTTAGTTTAACCATTTCGACGGTACTTCTTGCCACCGTCGCCATCTTCTCTCTTCTGAAGTCTCTGCAACGCCACCAGCAAAGCTAGGTAATCCTCGGATCAGTCCACTTTCTGTAAAGGTTGGACCACCACGAATTGTTTAACTATGTGACAGTAATCTCTAAAAAGAAACTACTCTAACTCTTAATACTTAACTTAGGATTGCATCACTTAAGTATTTTAATATCAAATAGTGAAAAAGTACGTCTTAAATTAACTATAAAGTTCTTATGAGTAGCCTGTCACAACTTTTCATTGCGAACTTTTTCCATTGGCGAATGCAATCTTCCAATCTCCGAAGCCGGGTGCGACAACTCTTCTCAGCGTTAAAATTATTCTTACCTCAGCCGCTGGCGGCTGGTGAGCACTTAGCTGGCGAGGGTGTGAATTTAAGATCGCGGAGCAACACCCGCAGTCTGGGGCTCTGGGCCGCTATGTTCTTACAGCCTTTCAGACAGTATTTTAGTACGTAACACATTATTTAAAATCCTTTTCTATCTACTTCTTCGGGGGTTCTTCCGGTGTAGCGTTGGATAACATCTGGCGAAGATGATGTGCGAGAGGTACCGAGTTCGAGCCCTGGTTTAGGGCGGATTTGCTTTGTAGGCTGCTATATAGCGCCGTTGATTATTACAAGCTGTCTGTTCTGTTAGTAGTTAACTAGTTAAGATTGTTTCAATTGCATAACATGTAAATGTCAAAGCGCAGTGCGTTTGTCAGGCGCTAAATTAAAGAAAAGATATTATTATTATTATTATATTATTACTGGTGATCACTGTTCTTCTTTACGGAGTAGCCTTACTTTCATATATAGGCCTACTTAAAATTTCATCCTCGCCTATCGATGATGTTTTGACTAAGCGCCTGTGATAAGCTGGTTCGTGCGGCAAAACGTTTTGGGCGCTGTAGAAATATCAAGATTACGATTACGATTATTACGTCGGCTATGCCTATAGGCTTATTGAAGAAGAAGACGAAGAAGAAGAACAGTGAAGAAGAGCATTACTCTGAGGCAGTCATGGTTATGAAGTGCTAGCAACTTCACTTTCCTATCCTCGGCAAAAGAGTGCGCGTGGATTTTTGCATTTTTGGAGAGGACAGAAGGGCCCAGTCATAATGTAATGTAATGTAATGTAATTAGTAATTTATATAGCGCCGCTCACAGCCGAGGCCATTCAGTAGCGCTCCCAGTGCGAGAACCCCGAGAGAAGAAATATGTTTTAAGGAGACAATGAGGAAAGTCTCACGCAAAGTGAAGTGAAGGGCATTCCATAAAGAGGGCCCAATGATGGCAAAGGATCGAGTTTGAGCAATCGTAGTCCTAGCTCGTGGGACAAAGAAGTCAGATCGGTCCAGAGATCGTAAAGGCCGATGAGAAGATGCAGAAAGAGGAGGACGAATGACATCCCTGAGGTATTTTGGAGCAAGTCCCAGTTTGGATTTGAGGACCAAAGCAAGGACTTTAAACTGAATGCGGTCAGAGAGAGGAAGCCAATGCAGTTGGTTAACCATGAATGATGATATATGGGAGTATTTAGGAAGGTGAGCAATCAATCGAGCAGCAGTATTGAGAACAGATTGAATAGGGTATAGACGGACCTTGGGAAGACCAATAAGTAGGGAGTTGCAATAATCAATTCTGGAACAGACAAATGCATGGACAATGGATGCCATGGTAGAGAGAGGAACAGATCTGCGAATAACCCTGAGACGCCGTAGGTGAAAGTAAGAGGATCGTGTAAGGTTGGTTACATGAGCAGAAAAAGTGAGAGCGCTGTCCAAAGTGACACCTAGGTCACGCACACAAGTAGAGAACGTAAAATTGGGAAAGTTTTCAGAGAGAAGCGAAAAGTCAATTTTCAGAAGTTGTTGGGGTGTGCCAAGCCGTCTATCCCCCCGTGAGTTACGCCATTGTTCTTAGTTTAAAAGGGGGTTACAAGTACGCTACCCATCGTGCCCCCACAAAAATTTCGCCTATGACTTTGTCTTACATGTTAAGGTCTTTCACAAGACGTGTGTGTCAGCATGACGTTCTAGCCTAGGCCTACTGTAGGTAGTGGAAAGAATTTTATAGGGAATATTACTTTTGACCTTCTGGAGTTTGTACCTTGAAAACCGCAGAGCTGCATAGCTGAAGCCCGCTTACACTGCATCCCGTGAAGAGGGCTAGCGAAGGGCAGGTGGCTGTCAGCGCTCACATTATTTAAAATATTAGACAGACTCGGCTGCGCGAATTGGCATCAAGCTGGTTACCATCATCATCATCATCATCATCATCATCATCATCATCATCATCATCATCATCATCATCATCATCATCATCATCATCATCATCATCATCATCATCATCATCATCATCATCATCATCACCACCATCATCATCATCATCATCATCATCATCATCATCATCATCATCATCATCATCATCATCATCATCATCATCATCATCATCATCATCATCATCATCATCATCATCATCATCATCATCATCATCACCACCATCATCATCATCATCATCATCATCATCATCATCATCATCATCATCATCATCATCATCATCACCACCACCACCATCATCATCATCATCATCATCATCATCATCATATTTAGTTTATTGCTCCCGTTAGTGTTAGTCCAAGTTCGTTATTTGCTGCATGACGACACTGCTTAATAACAAAGATGATTAGCACAATAGCATCGCCCTCCTCCTTTCTCCAGGCTTGGGACTGGCCAGAGACGCCGACTTTTAGTAAAAGGTACTGGGGCAAGAATTTCTCCAGCTTCGGTTTCATTGTTTAGTTGAGCTAAGCTTTAGGCTACGTGCTCATCTGCAGAACATCTCTATACCAACAGGGTTCAGCCGCTACCATCGGCCGAACCTAAGGTGGGTTAGGCAGTGATGTAGTACTCGAGTCCGGCCTAGGACTCGAGTCCGACACGAGACCGATTTTTTGTGGACTCGGACTTGGCTTTTCGCGACTCGGACTCGAACTCGAAGGCCCGGACTCGAATTTGACTCGCTGACTCGGTTTTCGAGTCACAATTTTGTCCCGCGATAAAATACTATTTGAATAGTTGCTTATTTGCGAGTTATAAAGAGTTATTGAAAAGAGGAATTGAAAAGAGTTCCTGAAATGAGTTGCTGAAAAGAGTTCCTGAAAAGAGTTGCTGAAAGAGTTATTTAAAAGAGTTATTGAAAAGAGTTATTGAATAAAGTTATTGAAGCGTTTTTGAAAAGAGTTATTGAAATGAGTGATTAAAATGAGTGATTGAAATGAGTGATTGAAAAAGTTATTGAAAAGAGTTATTGAAAAGAGTTATTGAAAAGATTTATTGAAAAGAGTTTTTGAAATGAGTTATTGAAAAGAGTTATAGAAAAGAGTTACTGAAAAGAGATATTGAAAAGATTTATTGAAATGAGTTATTGAAAAACGTTTTTGAAATGAACGATTGAAATTATTGATAGAAATTATTGACTGAAATGAATGATTGAAAATAAATCTTTAATAAGTCTTTTCAATAACTCTTTCAATAACTCTTTCAATAACTCTTTTCAATAACTCTTTCAATAACTCTTTTCAACAACTCTTTCAATAACTCTTTTCAATAACTCTTTTCAATAACTCTTTTCAATAACTCTTTCAATAACTCTTTTCAATAACTCTTTCAATAACTCTTTCAATAACTCTTTTTCAATAACTCTTTTCAATAACTCTTTCAATAACTCTTTTCAATAACTCTTTCAATAACTCTTTCAATAACTCTTTTCAATAACAGCTTTTCAATAACTTTTCAATAACTCTTTTCAATAACTCTTTTCAATAACTCTTTCAATAACTCTTTCAATAACTCTTTTCAATAACTCTTTTCAATAACACTTTTCAATAACTCTTTCAATAACTCTTTTCAATAACTCTTTTCAATAACTTTTCAATAACTCTTTCAATAACTCTCTTTCAATAACTCTTTTCAATAACTCTTTCAATAACTCTTTCAATAACTCTTTTCAATAACTCTTTTCAATAACTCTTTCCAATAACTCTTTTCAATAACTCTTTTCAATAACTCTTTCAATAACTCTTTTCAATAACTCTTTTCAATAACTCTTTTCAATAACTCTTTTCAATAACTCTTTTCAATAACTCTTTTCAATAACTCTTTTCAATAACTCTTTCAATTTTCAATAACTCTTTTCAATAACTCTTTTCAATAACTCTTTTCAATAACTCTTTTCAATAACTCTTTTCAATAACTCTTTCAATAACTCTTTTCAATAACTCTTTTCAATAACTCTTTTCAATAACTCTTTTCAATAACTCTTTTCAATAACTCTTTTCAATAACTCTTTTCAATAACTCTTTCAATAACTCTTTTCAATAACTCTTTTCAATAACTCTTTCAATAACTCTTTTCAATAACGCTTTTCAATAACTCTTTTCAATAACTCTTTTCAATAACTCTTTCAATAACTCTTTCAATAACTCTTTCAATAACTCTTTCAATAACTCTTTTCAATAACTCCTTTCAATAACTCTTTTCAATAACTCTTTTCAATAACTCTTTCAATAACTCTTTTCAATAACTCTTTTCAATAACTCTTTCAATAACTCTTTTCAATAACTCTTTTCAATAACTCTTTCAATAACTCTTTCAATAACTCTTTTCAATAACTCTTTTCAATAACTCTTTTCAATAACTCTTTCAATAACTCTTTCAATAACTCTTTTCAATAACTCTTTTTCAATAACTCTTTTCAATAACTCTTTTCAATAACTTTTCAATAACTCTTTTCAATAACTCTTTTCAATAACTCTTTTCAATAACTCTTTTCAATAACTCTTTTCAATAACTCTTTTTCAATAACTCTTTTCAATAACTCTTTTTCAATAACTCTTTTCAATAACTCTTTCAATAACTCTTTTCAATAACTCTTTTCAATAACTCTTTTCAACTAACTCTCTTTCAATAACTCTTTTCAATAACTCTTTTCAATAACTCCTTTTCAATAACTCTTTTCAATAACTCTGTTTCAATAACTCTTTCAATAACTCTTTCAATAACTCTTTTCAATAACTCTTTTCCAATAACTCTTTTCAATAACTCTTTCAATAACTCTTTTCAATAACTCTTTTCAATAACTCTTTTCAATAACTCTTTTCAATAACTCTTTTCAATAACTCTTTCAATAACTCTTTCAATAACTCTTTTCAATAACTCTTTTCAATAACTCTTTCAATAACTCTTTTTCAATAACTCTTTTCAATAACTCTTTCAATAACTCTTTTCAATAACTCTTTCAATAACTCTTTTCAATAACTCTTGTTTCAATAACTCTTTTCAATAACTCTTTTCAATAACTCTTTCAATAACTCTTTTCAATAACTCTTTCAATAACTCTTTTCAATAACTCTTTTCAATAACTCTTTTCAATAACTCTTTTCAATAACTCTTTTCAATAACTCTTTCAATAACTCTTTTCAATAACTCTTTCAATAACTCTTTTCAATAACTCTTTCAATAACTCTTTTCAATAATAACTCTTTCAATAACTCTTTCAATAACTCTTTTCAATAACTCTTTCAATAACTCTTTTCAATAACTCTTTCAATAACTCTTTCAATAACTCTTTAATGCTCAATAACTCTTTCAATAACTCTTTCAATAACTCTTTCAATAACTCTTTCAATAACTCTTTCAATAACTCTTTTCAATAACTCTTTTCAATAACTCTTTCAATAACTCTTTCAATAACTCTTTTCAATAACTCTTTCAATAACTCTTTTCAATAACTCTTTCAATAACTCTTTTCAATAACTCTTTTCAATAACTCTTTTTCAATAACTCTTTTTTCAATAACTCTTTTCAATAACTCTTTTCAATAACTCTTTCAATAACTCTTTTTTCAATAACTCTTTTTCAATAACTCTTTTCAATAACTCTTTTCAATAACTCTTTTCAATAACTCTTTCAATAACTCTTTTCAATAACTCTTTCAATAACTCAATAACTTTTTCAATAACTCTTTTCAATAACTCTTTTCAATAACTCTTTCAATAACTCTTTTCAATAACTCTTTTCAATAACTCTTTTCAATAACTCTTTTCAATAACTCTTTTCAATAACTCTTTTCAATAACTCTTTCAATAACTCTTTCAATAACAATCAATAACTCTTTCAATAACTCTTTTCAATAACTCTTTTCAATGACTCTTTTCAATAACTCTTTCAATAACTCTTTCAATAACTCTTTCAATAACTCTTTTCAATAACTCTTTTCAATAACTCTTTTCAATAACTCTTTTCAATAACTCTTTTCAATAACTCTTTCAATAACTCTTTTCAATAACTCTTTTCAATAACTCTTTTCAATAACTCTTTTCAATAACTCTTTTCAATAACTCTTTTCAATAACTCTTTTCAATAACTCTTTTCAATAACTCTTTCTCAATAACTCTTTCAATAACTCTTTTCAATAACTCTTTCAATAACTCTTTCAGTAACTCTTTTCAATAACTCTTTTCAATAACTCTTTTCAATAACTCTTTTCAATAACTCTTTTCAATAACTCTTTTCAATAACTCTTTTCAATAACTCTTTTCAATAACTCTTTTCAATAACTCTTTTCATTAACTCTTTTTCAATAACTCTTTCAATAACTCCGACTCAAGGCATGGATTGCAACATGTTGCAACATGTTGCAGAAAGTCAGACCATCTACGACGAAACTTCTATGCTGCCTCATCGAAGTTCTCGACATCGAGATGCATAAATCCCGCAGAGAAGATAGAGCACCACCTTCAATATTATTAGCCAACGCATAAACATTAACATCTTAAACTAGATGAGTTTTGGATCGGTAAGCAGTGCAATCCCTCCTGCATATACCTGGAGATAATACCCACACTTAGGTATACCTCCAATAATCTGGGCTGCAGCGTTTGACACAGACCGGAGTCGGTTGGTTACTGCGATAAAGAGTTAGACCTGCAAAACAGTATAACTATCATGATCAACTCTGGTGCATATGAATGCATGTATGAGGGTTGTGGCGTCTTGAGTTGTTAGCGAACGGCGTACTGACAACGACAGTGACGACAATCACCGTCAATCCGGGTAGCATGCGGTCTACGCTTCATCCGTATACCAGCAGGTGCAGGTATAGCATCTGATCCAGTAATCCAGTTAGTTGGTGTTGTATAAGTCGGCGAGTTCAGACGCAGTCAGGGCATCATGGGGCAGATGGATCGGTACGAAGTGGAGTGACAAGCAGAGCTCTACAGAGAGCTTCACGATTTAATAACTTCCAGACCGTAACATCCGAACCGCAAATATGGGCTGTGAGTTAAAATTGCAGCTTGAACTCGGCAAGTCCATGATGAGACACCAACAGCAGGATTACATGCACATCATACAATAAGCAAACATCACGATTAGATCCAAGAAGCCACCATGCATATGATATATAGGTTCATGAACAGTTGAACACGCTGTCTAAGGCAATAATAGCCAAGATCAAAAGATGGGTTCTAAAACGACCATGGGTTAGAGGAAGTATACTTAAAAGTGTTTGCAGAAATCTATACTTCACTGGCATATATTTAGAAACTTGACTTGTAAGTACACGTTTTGTAAAGTAAACTCAGGTTACAACCTGCAAGATGTAAGGAAGCTCTCTCTGTCCAATAGAAAAGAGACAAATGTCTGACTTTAAAAAGGCAGCCAACAAGCGAACCAAACCTCTGAGCATCCTGGCAAAACATCTTTGGCCTCAATGTGTTCCGTGATACCCCTTTGTGTGGTTCCAAGTTCAATGTCCTTGATGCAACCTTCAAAGCCTTTCTGAGTCACAGATCTAGAAGAATTGTCAACAGAATACCCAAATCGCTATCATAGATAAATATAGTAATATTAATCTACAATGGTTTATTGTTCGCCTGAACAGTTGAAATTTATAATCAAAATAATTTTGTGAAGTGCTAAAGGAATGGAATAAAGTGGAATATAGCAGAGCATTGAAGAGTATCAGAATTCTCATGACTTAAAGCAAAGTAAGCAATTTCATAAAACATATTTACACCAACTATTAGGCCTACACATAAAAACTTAAACTAAACTTTAAAGAAAATATTGAACAGGGGCATACTAACGCATTGGAGTAGGTGTGTGTTCCTTTGAAACCACCAAAGTATATGTAGGTGGTATTGTCGATGTTTAGATGTTTGAAGGTGCCAGGTGATCGTACGCTATTTACTACAAAAGTAAAAGACATCAAACAATGTCAGAACAAAATTAAATTTATAGTAGGCCTACACAAATTGAAGCAATATAAAATATACGTATAAATTATTCCACAGCAAATTCATTCATTCATTCATTACGAAGATTTACTACTCAGGAGCGCTCCCGATCCCAGCACGGCTGAAAAGGACAGTTTTGAGGCAAGAAAAGAAAGATTCAGAGTGGATTCCGGGATGCAAGCGCAGCGACAAAGGGAGCCGGGAACCCGTTCCAGAGCGAGGGGCCAACCACTGAGAATGCGCGATTCAGCATAGTAGCTGTGCGGGCAAAAGGGACCATAAGCACGCCCCGCTCAGTAGAGCGGAGAGAGCGACGACCCGGAGCACTCAAGGTAGGGCAGCAGAGGTCGCGTAGATAGGCGGGGGCGAGGCCCAGCAAGGACCGTCAGACTAAAGCGATGATCCGATACGAGATCCGCTGCAGTAGGAAGCACATCCAGCATATAAGCTGAGACATGGCCAAATCTGTGGATGCGTCCGCAAAGACGTGTGGCAGAGCGCAGGACCCGGTCAAGGCACACCGACCGACCGGCTGGGAGGCCAACATAGAGTGAGCAATAGTAATCAAGTCGGACTGTGATAAAAGAGTGGATGAGTGTAGCGCTGGCGTCTGAAGTAAGTGAACGAGCAACAGTACGGAGCTGGCGCAACAGATAATATGCATCACGGCAGAGGCGATGTACATGAGGGGCAAAGGTTAATTCCTGGTCCAGTGTAACTCCAAGGTCACGGACAACAGAGGAAAAGACAAAATGGGGAAGTCTGCGGCAATGATGGATAGATCCAGCAAATGAAACGTGAAGTAGCGCATTACGTATACGCGTAAACATCTAAAAAAAACTGCCATATCTCACTACAGTCTACAGAAATCCATATTTTCTGCTCACCAGTGCTCGAGTCTATTGCCAGCATTCCATCCTTCTCTCTGCGCTGCGCTTTGACTGCGTGCCAATTGCCATCGTTGTAGCGCTGTGTTGAAACGATTGTTGCCCGGCCAGAACCCAGATCATATTTGTACATGACCTTTCCGTCCTTCAGCTCGACTGAAAGAAAGTCCTTGTCGGGCATTCCCACAAGGAACAATAGTCCTTCACCAGCAAATGTTCGGAAACTGAACTTCACAAAGGTTTCTTTGGCTGGGTCGAAGCGTAACCTCTCCAGAATGACGTATCCATTACCTCCGAACATGTAACTTTTGATCTGAGGTTCGTTCGAGACATCACTGTAAATCATCAAAAGAACAATATTTCTTATTGTCACCAACTCTTGTTTCTTAGTGACCGATCTCAAGCACGTTTCCTTACCACTAGATATAAATCGCTCAACGTTTTCTAAACTGTTGTTAGAATTAGACACAGTTATTTTGAATGTTTCTTCTTATTTCAAACACAGTTGTTTAAAACTCAACAATTCAATGCCAATGTTCTTCAACAACACAACTCAACTGTAACTCCTAACATTTCCTTCTTAATAATACTTACATACAGCTATCTCTACTGCATTAAAACAACTGTCATCAGCAATTTCTAACTTTGGCGCGCAATTAACACCTGCAATCTGTTTACTTAAGCCAGGCGCTCGCTAGGCGCCCGATAAACTAAAACGTATATATATATATATATATATATATATATATATATATATATATATATATATATATATATATATATAGTTGCATTGGCCGCCTAAAATAACTAACATTATATTATATATATGTGTATATATAATATATAAACCTTATAAACAACTGTTCTCATTATATATTCAAAAGCTTGTGTCGCGGAACTCGCCTCTCACCCGGTCGGGCAATTCGCACGCTTCTTCGTGTTGCGAAGACGGCGGTGTTCTGCGCAGGAGGCAAATAGTCTCGCGTGTCGCTCGAAAGAGCGCAAGTCCGGCGTCTGGAGTATTGCAGACGACTTATGGCAATCGCCGCTGACGACGCGCTCCAATCAACCAAGACAAGTCAAAGTCACTAGGTTTTGAACCCGTATATTCTGCCAAATCGTCAGCCCACTCTACCACTGTCACACAGACACGCAACGGTAGACAGGAATCGTCAGGCCAGTCAGATGCATCGAAATCGTTCCAAATCAGAGCAAGCTCTATCGTCAATGCATCGTCGCTTACATACAAAAGCGTCCTCTATATATAGTACAATATGTGGGGGTGTACAAATCCAGACGGCACCGTGCAAGGCCTGAAAGGGGAAGGGAGAGGGTGAGCAAGAGCCGGCGGGCAAAGTGAGCAAGGCCCGGCGGGCAAAGTGAGCAAGGCCCGGCGGGCAAAGTGAGCAAGGCCCGACGGGCAAAGTGAGCAAGAGCCGGCGGGCAAAATGAGCAAGGCCCGACGGGCAAAATGAGCAAGGCCCGACGGGCAAAGTGAGCAAGAGCCGGCGGGCAAAATGAGCAAGGCCCGGCGGGCAAAGTGAGCAAGGCCCGACGGGCAAAGTGAGCAAGAGCCAAGCAGGACGCACAGACACAGTGACAAGGCAACGGACATACACATAGGCACAGTGTCAAAGCATCGGACATAGGCACAGTGTCAAAGCATCGGACATACACATAGGCACAGTGTCAAAGCATGCCAGTCCCACTTCCGAGGAGGGCAACCCCAAAAACCGTAACACTTGTTTACAGTTATATTAAGATCGTCTCAAAAAGAGTCAAACTAAATTATACACGAGGAATGGTTTGTGTCATATGTGACGAGACGTTTCGGTATCAATCAATCAATCAGTTTGTTTATTGTCGTGAAGCACATATGACAAATACATGAAGAACATAATAATCAGTCGTAGACAAATGGGAGGCCCAGAAGGGATGAAATCCCGCTATAGGGACACCAATTTTATCTAATTTCATAAACAGGATCGGTATATTCTTAACTATATGCTTAATTAGTTAATTAAGAGGGTTGACAAGGAAACTGTAGAGAAGCCGAGAAGAAGTTGTAGTGTAGCAGACTAGTTTAGCAGAGTTATCCAACTAGGACTTTAAAGTACAAGGATAGCATATATTACCAGGTTATAAATGTTAATTCAGACTGATGACCTAGAGAAACCTAACTTAATCCTCATCAATCAGTCCACTCGTTAAGTCAGAACGCAATGATTTTTTGAAGAGATAAAGATTCGGGGCTTGTTGAGTTGTTAGAGGAATGCGACTCCAAACCCGTGGACCATTGAACCTAATTGAAAAGCGACGAGTATTAGATTTGGCAAGGATGGAACGATAGGATGAGGCTCCTCTGGTACTATATGAATGAAAATGATTGCCAACTTGAAGTAATGAGCAAATCCCAAGGGTAACAGGTTGTGAGCGTATTGGTACATGAATATAGCAGTCTGGTAAAATCTAATTTGGTGAAATTTTAGTAAGTTAAGATCAAGAAAAATAGGGTCAGTATGAGAACCATATGGCGTTCCTGAAATTATCCTGATTGCTCTTTTCTGTAACATCACTAATTTTTAAGACTAGACTTATACGTATAACCCCAGACCACATTGCAAAACATTAAGTAAGGATAAATTAGTGAGAAATATAAAGTAGTACGATTATAGTGGGGGAGTAGATAAGATATGCGACCTAGTATCCCAACGTTTTTTGCAACCTTGGCCGTTATAGTACTAATAATTATGGTCTTTCCACGTTAAGTGGTTATCAATAATTACACCAAGAAACTTAGTAGAGTTCACTTGGGATATTATAATGTTGTAGACACTTGCACAGAAATGTTATTAGGGCACATCTTCCTACGAGATTTAAATATGATAAAGTTAGTTTTTTGTAGGTTCAAGGAAATCTTGTTTGCAGTAAACCAATCAGCAACCGCTACTAGCTCAGTGTTTACAGTCTGAATTAAGGAGTTATAGGATTTATTAGAGTAAAAGACATTAGTGTCATCAGCAAATAAGATAAATGATAAGATAGGGGAGGTGTTGGGGAGGTCATTTATGTAGAGCAGAAAAAGTAACGGGCCAAGGATTGATCCTTGAGGAACCCCATCTATTTATCTATCTATCTATCTATCTATCTATCTATCTATCTATCTATCTATCTATCTATCTATCTATCTATCTATCTATCTATCTATCTATCTATCTATCTATCTATCTATCTATCTATCTATCTATCTATCTATCTATCTATCTATCTATCTATCTATCTATCTATCTATCTATCTATCTATCTATCTATCTATCTATCTATCTATCTATCTATCTATCTATCTATCTATCTATCTATCTATCTATCTATCTATCTATCTATCTATCTATCTATCTATCTATCTATCTATCTATCTATCTATCTATCTATCTATGAGATTTATATAGCGCCCCTTCAAGGTTACTACTCAGAAGCGCTCCCGACCCAGGCCCGGTCAAAAAGGAAGGTCTTAAGTAATTTATAAAAAGAAGAAGAGAAGTCTCGTGGAAGAGAACGCAGGTCAGAGGGGAGACCATTCCAAAGAGAAGGACCCACTATCGAGAATGCCCGACGCTGTCTGGTGGCAGAGCGAGCATGCGGTACCATAAAGTCACCTCTAGAAGCCGAGCGCAGAGATCGGCGACCAGAGCAGACCGAAGTCAATGTGAAGAGCTCCAGGAGATAGGTAGGTGCTCTACCCAGAACACATTGCCAAACAATAGATGAGACTCTATAATTGATGCGCTGCTGGACCGGGAGCCAGTGGAGGACATCGCGCATAAAGGCAGAGATGTGGCCAAACTTAGGTACACCACCAATTAAGCGAGCAGCCGCCCGCAACACGCCTTCCAAAGGATGCAAGCGGATCTGTGGTAGTCCACAGTAGAGCGAAGAGCAGTAGTCCAAACGATTAAGAATAAAGGCGTGGACCAGAGTGGAGGCAGAGGAAGAAGACAGAGAGCGAGTGACAACCCGCAGTTGGCGCAATTGATAGTAACAGGAACGAGTCAATGCGGTAATGTGCTTCGTAAGAGACAGGTCCTGGTCCAGGATGACCCCAAGTTGCGGACCGAGGTTGAAAAAGTAAAGGTGGGAAATTCAGCAGAGAGGGACTCCAAATCCAGCTTCTCCAGCTGTTGGCGAGTACCAAGCCAGATATATTGAGTTTTCGCAGGATTTAGGCGCAGTCGATTAGACGACATCCAGGCAGAAAGTGAGTCAGTTGCACAAGACATGGATCGGACAGCAGAAGCAGCTTGGTACGCTGAGCAATGAGTGTATGATTGCACATCATCAGCATAGGAGTGGCTCATAAGAGAACAGGATGTAAGTAAAGACTCCACATCAGCTGTAAAGAGGATATAGAGAAGGGGTCCCAGCACAGAACCCTGGGGGAGACCAAAAGGAGCAGGGCGCCAAGGCGAGCGAGATGTGTGAAAAATGGTAGAGGTAGAGCGCTCGGAGAGATAAGAGGTGATCCAGAGTAATGGTAAGTCTTTAATCCCAAAAGTTATGGAGAGACGACTCAGGAGCAGGTCGTGGTCGACCGAGTCAAAGGCAGCACTGACGTCATATAGGGCAAGCAGGGTAACCTGTGACCTATCCATAGCGCCATAAATATCAGAAAAAAGACGAAGAAGGAGGGACTCTGTAGAGTGACCCTTGCGGAACCCAGATTGGTATGTTTAATTTGTTCATAGTTAGATATAATGTCATTTATGGATACACAATGGTAACGGTTACTTAAGTAGCTTTTGAACCATTCTAGTTGACTACCTCTAATTCCGTAAACTGATAACTTTTCAATTAAGATATTGTGGTTCACAGTGTCGAATGCCTTGGCAATATCGAAAAATATACCAGTGGAATATTCATTGTTTTCAAATGAGTTAGAAATTTTATCATACATGTCCATTAAGGCCATGGATGGAGAGAGACCAGCCCTAAACCCATATTGAAACGAACCCACTGTTTTAGTGCTAACGAGAAATTTATTTAGTCTATCATACATAATCTTTTCATAATACTTAGAGAAGAAGGAGAGGACAGAGATTGGTCGATAGTTTGATGGGTCGTCTCTTTCACCCTTTTTAAAAACAGGAACAATCTTTGCTATCTTAAGTTTATGGGGGACAACACCAGTAGAGAGAGAGCAGTTTATAAGCTCAGCTAATATGGGGGCGATATGGGAGAAAGAGGCTTTGGCAATTAGTGGATTTATGTCATCAATACCAGCACTACAAGTAGGTTTAAAAGAATTACTGAGTGACAGAAGTTCGTATGTAGAAGTTGGTATTACACCAAAGAAGCAGGGGAGAGGAGGGCTCAAGTATTTGCTAAAGGATTGAGTGAATGTTGGAATTTTTTCAGACAGTGATTGGGCAATAGTTGAAAAATAATTATTTAAGTTCTACCCTTACCTCTCTGTAAAGGTATGTCTTGCATCATGAAAGTAAGTTCCTATTAGAGGATAAGGCCTGGATACAATCACCGTCCCAAATGTTGAAGCGTCGTAGAAGTGAGCTACTACATCTGTATTCAAAATTTGCATACAGATACTTTGAACTTGATCGTGTGTCTGCATAACTTCTAACGGCTCATGACTCTTGGCCTCATATCTTTGAGATTACGCTGGCTTTCTTATCAGCCCTACTCGCTCTCGTAGCATAGTTTCTTCCTTTCAGAAGAGGACAGTTACATACGCCCTATAGTCATAAAAAGACTTTGTCTCGATCCAACTCTTTGCCCCAACTTCAGGCCTATATCTCTGATGTTTCTTTCTGATCTAAGATAGTAGAAAACGTATAGTCCACACTCAGTTCTACCCTTTCCTCTCTGTAGACAACATGTTCCCACTTCTTCAATCAGGCTTTATCTGATTCAACACCACAGAAAATCCTAAAAGTCTATAATGACTTTGACCTAGCTGCCGACAAGGTTCTAACTGCTTAAAACGTGTAGATTGTTCTGCTGCTTTTGACTGCGTACATCACTACTCATCCTAGTAACTGTATCCTACTCAAAGTCTTTGCAGCAGTCTTTTGCATCTCGGGCACAGTCTTCAGTTGGTTTATCCCTCGCATCGCATTTAGTATGTTCGAATCGGCTCATCATTTCGCAAGTAGGGCATTGTCAAGTTACAGTTGTATTGTTTACAGCCCGGCAAGAAACTCACCTAAACGGACCTTGCTTCATGCAATCACAAAATTACTTTTTAGCGCTTGTTTGCTAAACTAGTACTAACCCATTCAGTTGTAGGCCTAATTAACTTCTTGCAAACGACAAAGAATTAGCGATTATCTCATTCATTACTCACATGTCATTCTGAGCACTGCTGAAGGTGAATACACTAAGGTCAATAATTGCTACGTATGCTAGTTAGTTACCTAAAAGAAGTTATTGGGGGGGGGCGATATCGGCATTGAATTATTATTATTATTATTATTATTATTATTATTATTATTATTATTATTATTATTATTATTATTATTATTATTGTTATTATTATTAATAGAATTAATGGAAAAAGTAGTTGGAACAGAGCATAAAACCAACCAAGAAGTACTGCAAATGGTGGGAGATGAAAAATCTCATATGGCAAAGATAAGAGAGACGACAGAGGAAGTGGGTTGACTGACCACACATTGAGAGGATTTGTTTTGAAAACAATCATTCAGAGGAGAATGGAGTCGAGATGACGAGGTGAAGACTTTGACCGATGTTGCTGGACTGTTCGATAAAGGATCAGCACAGGAACTGAAGGAAGAAGTCCACCGTGATTGCAATTATAATTGTCAGATTACAATGGTAATTAGCTTCGAGAGAAGAGGCGCTATAGGGCATTTGAACATGCCCGAGGGCAGAGAAATTGAAGAGAGAAGAGATTAATAAAACAAACCGAGAAATGCATCCTGTGACGTTTTCAGCTGATACAAAGTTCCAAAGTCCTACTGCAGCACCGTCAAAACTGACATCCTGAATGCATCCGGTGAAATTAATAAATGACAAGATATCCTCGAGATCGTTCTAAAATTGAGCAGGAAATACAATTATTGGCCTAATCAAGATAACATAGATATTATCTGTTTCTTTTTGTGGATTAGTTAAAGTGTACTGATCCATCTGGCATAAGAACTAATGTAACGTTGGATCAAAGAACCAAACCTGTTAACGATCGAAGACAGTCAAATCATAGGGATAAAGAGACGTAAAACGCTATCGATTACAAGTACCTACTACCACAGCCCTAGAACCAAGGCAACTTTATCCGTCATCAATATGCATGTATGTACCAGAGCATTTGTATAATGCCTTTAAAAGTTCAAGGAGAACTCCAAGACGATATCCAATGTTCACTGAGAAAAGATGATGTCCGAGATGAAACAAGTAAAAACTGGGAAAATGCAGGTTAAATACTAAGACAGCCGAACCGTGTACGTATAAACACGGAGGCGCACACTAATACTGGAAACTGAGATCAACTCACACGGTATGCTGCCTTGGTACGACGATGTCAGCTGGGTCTAGCCCCAGTCTACCTGCGGGAGCTTTGCTGCCCCTCGGGTATTCAAGGTCGCCGCCCCCTCCGCCCTGCAGAGAAGGGGGTGCTCTTAGTCCCATTTGCACGAACCGCAACTATGCAGAATCGAGCCTTTTCCGTGGTGGGCCCAGTGGCCTGGAACGGGCTCCCCCAGGAGATACGCCTGCTCCCTGGGACTTTTACTGAAGCTTTCTTTACTAAGCTGGCAAAACTGTACTTTTTGGCCGTGCTGGAGTCGGGAGCGCCTCTGAGTAGTCCTCTGGAGGGGCGCTATATAAATTTATGAATGAATGAATGAATGAACTCAACCGGTTGGAGATAAAGCACCTTTTCTGCCGTAGTAATTCCACCGATAAAAACACGAGACGTGTTATCAAAATTGAGAACCAAAGACTCTCCGTCAGATCTTCCTTCTGCTGTGAAATTTTCTTCATTAGGGGTTCGAATCGTCAGTGTTCCATTTCGTCCACTCCTAGTTTCAAATCATAAAACACCACTTAATCACATTTATAGGCCTATTAACCTTTGTAATGCACCCTACCGTTAAAGATAATGGGCATTGTGATGATTAGCTACGCTGTGACTCATGTGCACGATAAGAACAGATAAGTTTGCATATCGAGACTGATATCTATTTCAGTGTTGTAGGCCAGACTAAAATTACAAGACGTATAGACCCTGACTAAAACCACATGGTCCCAGTCCCAGACCAAGACTAAAGACCACTTACCAAGTAATATAACTTATTTTAATCACAAGGAGGTCAGCATAACAGACTACACACGTATGCGAAGCGTAGTATGTTGAACAATAGAAGAATTTCATCGTGGGACCTCTCTGCTTGTTCTGGAACGCTGCTGATGAGTTTTTCCCCCGAAGTTGCACATTACAAGCTTTCACTTATGTAACGTTATGTCATGTATGTCCTGTCATGTTTTTTTATTGCGAGGTCAGTTATCAATCAAAAGAACTGACCTGCTCATAATGGCTTCTCGCCAAACTCCATCAGAAACAGATTTATCAATCGTGATGTTAGCTTCTCCAGATCCGAGATCGAATTTAAACACGGCCTTTCCACCAATGAGTTGCAATGACATGTAGTTCCACTAGACAAAAAGCAATTAACAAATTCAGACAGAGACTTCATCAAAATATGAGTATACATTTGTGTTATTCATTCATTCATTCATTCATTCATTCGTGTATTTTTATAGCACCTCTTCAAAGAAACTACTCAGAGGGGCTCCCGACTCCAGCACAGTCAAAAAGAACAGTTTGCAAGCGCTTATAGAATGTGTCAGAGAGCGACCTAGGGAATAGACGCAGCGCAAGAGGGAGGCCGTTCCATACCGAAGGGCCTATATCACAGAAAAACACGACTTTGCATGATAGAGGTACGGGCAAACGGGACAGAGAACACCCTCTTCCATGCTGAGCATAGTGAGCGACTACTCTGAGTACCTGACAGAGACCGACAATGGTCAAGTAGGTACATGTAAGTTGGAGCGAGGCCAGGCTGTTCGATATGAATCGCCATACCAAGGAGCACGCATTGAACCAACGTTTATGACGTAGTTTCGAGCCATTTGCTGTAAAAGATCCACGTTCAAGAAAAAGTAATGTCTTTTGCATAGGTAGCATGCTTCAATACCGAGCATGATGTCAAACCAGAGAAACGTCGGCACATTTTCTGGTGCATTGCATAGATCACTTCTTAGTATACATGAAGGTGTTCTTGCTCTTCACTCGGACAATCAACAAGAATGATAGGCCGAATGATAGGCCGAGTCAGACTCATTTTGAGTGTGACTCGATTCAGATGCCAGTTTCAAATTGAATTCGTTCGATGACAACAAAATAAGTGAGCGCGTAGTTGGCTTATTATGAAGTAAGCATTGGCAGAGAGTTCCCATTGGGGGCTGAGCCGCAGTTAGGGGGCGGCTAAGCCACCCCTATTCCCATGGCGCCGTAACTATGGCACGTGACGGATTACTCCCGCACCAATTTCAAAATCGATTTTGATAATATATCTATTATAAAAAAAATTGATTTTCAGCGCCAAAATCCCTGCCAGTATTTCCATGAACACAGATGGGACTCATATAGGCTCAGAACGAGTTCCATATGGGAATAAGGGTCCTACATGGGCTCCATGTGGGCATCCTGGCAGGGATAGGCCATGCAGAGTAAATCGTCCTAGGGACTCATTCATCTCCCCCTTCCGGCCAACTGAGAACACCGTAACGAAACTACATCAAAGGACGTCGGCATTTGTGTCAGAGTGACAGTTTACGGTGCTCTTATAAAAGTCAAACCTAGCGTGAAGACATGGAAATGCGTGTTTCACACGATCGAAATTGCCATAGTACGGAAGACACGTAACTGGTGGTTAAGCAAAAGTAAAAGGAGCAGAAGCAGCAAACACCGTTGTAAAAGAAAACATGTCCGATGCTGAGCTTGTAAAGGGAAGCGGTGATGCTGCACTGCACATTACAGACCGAAGAAATTTTCTATCTTGTGATCGCAGATAGCCTACATATTCCATTCAAGAATTTATTTCAAGATTTCTATCTCCCGACTACAGCGAGATACATAATATGTATCACGCCGATGCGCATGATCAAAAAGAGTGAAGGACATTGCCCAACGCGGCGGCTTGAGGTAATCCCTGCAAAAGGAAGTATACCCCCTTGAGGTGGATTCGAACCCATAAACCTCCGGTTGCAAGGCACCGAACAAGCTACAACCGCGCTCCACATATGTTCTGGAATGATCAGAAGAAAAAACAACGTTCTAGAAAACAATTCCCTTCAAATATTTGCTACGCTAAGTATACTGCTACTGCCGTTACCAATATATACCATGCGAATTCGCTATAGACGCTCGTACCGTTTCTGGTCGTTGAGTTGGTCCGGCGTAGAAGAGCAGTCCATCGTTCGAAGTGGTTTTGAAGTAGAGTGAGACGCGGCTGTAGACGCCGGCCGCAATCAGATTCCGAGGATTACGGACCTGGAGAGATGAGTTCGCACGGAAGTCCATGCCAACTCGTATCTAAAAAGGTCAAGAACAGTCAAGGTTAACGATAGTCGTGCTCATGCCTGCCGTCTTCTCACTTCGCCTATTTCCACCCATGGCTATCTTGTTGGAACATAGTTGAGTAAAGTTTCCGTAATGTAACGTCATAGAAATATGCCAGTAATCTGAATAATGAAAGTTTGGGACGTGATTAGCCTCATGACTACCTAATTCTATGTGGATTTGGATCTAGGCTTAAATGCAGGGCCGGCCCTAGCCCAAATGGCGCCCCAGGCAAAGCATACATTTGGCACCCTCTAATCCCCACTCCACGGTCCACCCCACGTCACAACCCAGTGATGAACTTGCCGTACAGAACACTACCCTCAACCGAGTTATTTATTAATATTTTTATTAGTACACTCAGCCCTGGATAATTTGAATTTTTGGGAATGCTAAAAAGTAAAAACACTTCGAATTACCCAAATTTCGAATTACCGAAAAAAGTCTGAAATATGTAGGGCCTATTACCCTAAATTATTTGTTGAAGTAATAAGAAATATTTTTCTGTCTGTAGCTTTACTCCATCAGGCTTTGGTTTATCAAAACACATTAAACCTGAAAGCACTTTAAGCAAATGCCTGCAATAGTAGCCTATATTACAAACGAGCTACTATAGCCGATGCCTGGGTACTAAGTTAATAGCACGAACGGCTAAAGTAGTTTCAGTTTTGTTGAAATAGTTGGAAAGCCATCCTTTTCGATTTTTGACACTAACTTCTGTTTCTTGTTTTTTTCCTTACAATTTTCAGCACCTGATAGCTTCTGACGCTTCATAGTTTTTTATATAATTTTTTAATTAAAATGTTAATCTTAATAAGATCCAAACTATAAATTAGTTCATATGTATTTAAGTAAACTGTTAGCAAAATGTAAATGTGCAGATTTTTACAGCTAATAAACTGCATGCGATGACTGCCAGGCAGACAACAAAATTTAATAAAGACTGGTCTACATAGATCAAATATAGCCTACTACAATAATTCTTCAACTGGTGGCATTTTCAGTCGAACGATGTCAGCATCAGATTTACAGACGGTCAGGTCTATTAGACTATTATACACAGACTACAGAGTAGGCCTACAGATTGCCGCGAGATAAATTATTGAATTTTAATGGTTAAAATAAAAAATTTGCGGTGTTGAAATTGAATTACTTGAAAAAGGAGCAATGAAATCAATCATTATTTTTAATTTGTTTCATAATCGAAAGTTTTGATTTCAGAAGAAACCAATCATTGTAATGGTAAAATGGCCAAAACAGTGAAAACATTAAAATGTTAAAACACATTTTTTGTGAAAATGGCGCCCCTAGATTTTGGCGCCCCAGGCAACTGCCTGCTTTGCCTGTGCCTAAGGCCGGTGTCGCGTAACAGAGTCTCCCCCCTAAAAGTCTCTCCCGGAGACTCTATTTCGAAACAGATTCTCCCCGGCGGATCTGTTTCAGTATAAATTCGCCCCCGGAGACTATATTCTGAAACAAAGTCTCCGGGGAGAAAATGTTTCATTCCCCGTTGAAATAAAGTCTCCCCGGGGAGACTTTATTTCAATTTCAATTTTAATTTTCAAACAATTTATTGTTTCCAATTTTTATCAACAATTAAGCACTTATTGTCATAGTTGCCATTTTTAAGGAACTAATAGTTCATATTTAATAATTTTTGCAAATAATAAGCATAGTGGAGTATTAAAAACAATTTTAACTAAGTATCAGCAACATAGAGATTTAAATGATTAAGCATTTATTAGACGAGTAGGCCTACGCATAGTCTTCATAAATAATTTCAAGTTAGGCAATCGACGAATGGTGATAGGGATGTTGTTCCATACCAAGGATAGGCCTTCCATGGATAAATTCGCTTATTTGTAGGATGTTGGGTGTTTATCTGGTGAATTAATTCTAAGGCCTTTGTGACTAGTCCCATAGGCCTACTTTAAGTTGGTAAATTATTTCGTATGGTCAATTTAATATTGACGCTGGATTGATGAAAAAATTGTACCCGTAAGTAGAATCCATGAGAATAGTTGTTTCATTGATGAAAAATATTTTTTGCTTACATAGAATTTCGGTATTTTTTTAAAATAAAATGGAGGCTGGATCGAAGGTAGTTATCATGGACATAGGTAGACTGCTTACTTACCAACGTCAAGTATTGCACTGAAAACATTAAAATAATTTACCAACTTAAACTACGGGATTACCACTTTGTATTTACTGATTAATGCGACATAGGCTACAATCACACCATATTTATAGCTGCAACTGTTATTGTTTAACTAATCGCCGTCCAATACTGAAACTGATAATTATGGGCCCTACTTAGTGGGACCATGGTCCCTTCTGGTCCCCCTATTGTAACCACTCGAAATACTTGCATGTAATATCATCTGTGTAATACCTGTTTGGCTACAATAAAATGATGGTTATGGTTATAGCTAACCAATCTACTTTATTTTAGCTTGCTTGGTTTAACAAAATTCTGAGCCATCAAAAACCCGTGTGTTATGTTATGCAGTGTGATTCTCCTTACAGATTTTATTTTAGTTATAGTTACAGTTATAGTTAATTGTTTTTATTTTAGTTATAGTTATAGTTATAGTTAGTATTATTTCTTAGTTATAGTTATAGTTATAGTTAATGGATTTTTATTTTAGTTAATTTTAGTTACTACTTAGTTACAATAATTAAGGCTATAAGCAAAATTGTGCGCATTAACACGCTGTTGCACAATTTGCTCAGAGCTTTGAAAGCCGTTGAAGCATGCATTCAGCTTCATGATTACACGAGTTTCCAGAATAACTGACAAATTGCATGATAAAAATATCGCATTCTGGTTCTCATTTATGTCGAATCGTCCATATTGCACTTCCTATTTTTATTTTTGTATTAACGAAAATAAAGATGAATTTTCGTTATTGCTATTTTCGTTATAGTTATAGTTATAGTTAATGATATTTTTTAGTTATAGTTATAGTTATTGTTAACGAATTCATTTTATTTTCGTTAACGAACATTTTCGTTATCGTTATCGTTAACGAGAATCACACTGATGTTATGCTAATATTATTTATGAACATCTTGGGCACTCTTCTGTGCTGTAGCTTTAACTTCTGCCCATTTGGTAACATATTCCGTCGCAACAATAATGTACTTCTTGCCTTGAGCAGTTTCTTTCAAAGGCCCGACGAAATCGATTCCCCAGCGATGGAAGATGTGTGATACCTTAATTGATGGGATTCAATGTTGCTGGCGGTGGTTTGTTAGAGGGATTCGCCTTCTGATAACGTGGACAGTTTCGAACTAACTCTCTAACGGCATTTGCAATTCCAGGCCACCAAAACCGTTCGCTGATCTTGTGTATTGTTGCAGTTTGACCAAAATGACCTCCACCTATTCCTTCATGAATAGTTTCAATAAGCTGTTTCTTCTCTTCATCCTCTACAATAACGCGAGCCCTTCTATCTTTAACGCCAATGTGAAGCAAGTCTCCATTACTGATACAGAATGAAATAGATTTTTCTCGCAAACGACGTTTCTCATCTTTAGAATATTCTGTTGGATATTCTTTTTTGCTGATGTAATTAAACAAGGCTTCACATTCAGCCTTATCCATAATTTTTGCACTGTTTCACAAATTACGTACTTTTTAAAGCAACTTCTTGCCAATGTAGGCCTATACTAACTATAACACTGAATCCGTTGATCGAGATGATCTACGTCTAAGCAGGAAATTTTATGAACTTCAGCTACGAATAATTGTGTGTAATAAGTTTATTTAACGACGCCGTCATATCGACGATGATTGGCGACTACGAATAATTTATGGGTGTCTGCCCTTATAAAGGAATCGAATCAACTAAGTTCTAGTGTTTATAACCTCCATGAGCAAATAATATTCGATATAAGCCCGATAACTCCATGGTTCAACAAAATGCTTCAGTAGTCTTTATTTCAAGCCTGTACTGCCTTCACGGACTACAATGCTTTATTTTCGTTAATTGATATTGGCCTATCGACACTAAATAGGTTTTATTTAGCTTCGCTTATTCAGTGGTTCTATGAATGCCTAATCTTCATCAAAGAATGTCAGAAAAGCAAAGGGCAAGCATAATAATTCCATGGTTCAACAAATGCTTCAGTAGTCTTTATCTCAAGCCTATACTGGCTTCACGGACTAGGCCTACAATGCTTTATTTTCGTTAATTGATATTGGCCTATCGACACTAAATAGATTTGATTTAGCTTCGCTTATTCAGTGGTTCTGTGAATGCTTACAATAATAAGCAAAGAATATGTTAACCAGATCAATGGACGAATGGCAGGCCTATTTCGCATCAAAGATTCACAGAAAATCAAGTGCAAGCTCATATCAGTTGATTAATATCAGTTGAAGGTTAGGCCTAATCTGCATCAAGAATCGCATAAAAGCCACGTGCTAGCTCGTATCAGGAAGTCAGTACAGGTATAGTTATTCCAAAGCATTGTTTCAGACTCCTTGTATAGCTAATAAGCTGGCCTGATATTATATCTGACGCTAATAATATTGAACGACCAATATCCAACACAGTTTCAGTGGTAGATCTAATTCATCTAACCCTAAAAGAATCAGCGGGAAGCTAATTAGCGTTAGCTGGCAAAAGGACTGAAGCATTAATTATTGAATGGGATAGGGATTACTGATCACAGAATCGTTTCAGAAACTAGCACCAGTAAAATGCCTACTTGTGGTCAGAGCCATTTCCTTAATTAGGCTATAACAAACAATGTGTGTAATCTAGGCCTATCCATTGCATTTTATTGACATAAGCGTCCGACATCCTAGTTCTACATTTACTCTTATAAAACATTTATTTCATAATTTTCTGATTTCATTTCATGTTTTTCATGTCCAATTCAAATAGTAAACACATAAGAATTTTTTACGTAAATGTACATATTAAATCACATTTAAAATTATATAGGAAAGCAACTGAAATATTGAGGGGGCGATTTTTTAGTAGGGGGAGACTTTGTATCGTAGACGGGGAGATTCTATTTCAATGGGGGAGACTTTGTTTTGATACAGAGTCTCCGGGGGGAGACATTATTTCAGCCAGGGGAGACTCTGTTTCGGGGGGAGACTTTATATCATGACACCGGCCCTGCTTAAATGTATCCCTGTTTGAAGCTTCTTCATTAGATACCTTTAACAGTCGGTAACCTAACATACAAAAATGGCTTACCAGAAGTAGAAAGTTTCTGTAAAATATGAAAATCACTGATCGAATGGTGGGTGGCTAGCATGAAATTATATACTTGAAAGCTGATAACAGTACTTACCAGATTTGCTTGATCGCGTGCAACACTGACATTGTTCCTCAGTAGCATGAGTTGGGTCTTTAGGTCACGTCCAAGCTGCCGTATTCTGACTGCATGATTGCTCAATCGGGAAAGAATGTAGTTGATATCTGGAACGAGACTTATGGTCTGATTTACCTCAATCTTTGCTCTCCTCACGATACGGTTGGAATGGTTAACGTCTTTTTCAATCTCAGTCAACTTACGCTGGTATTCCGGTAAACGATCCACAATTTTCTTGATCTTGTCCTCAACATTTTCCGCTCTTTTCTTTGCATTGTTTGCTTTCGTTGTAGCCTTCCTGGCCTTCGCTTCATAGCGTTCTGTAGCATGTAACAACAAAATTATCGCTTATGCGTCAAGAGAAACGTGTATACCAGAGCTCGAGGGTACGCGTACCCTAAAATATAATACGTTAAAATACGTACGTACCTTTCAAAAAATAGAATACGCGTATGGTACGTATCATACACGAAAATTTTATTTTTGGATTACTCGGTGACTCATAGCCTACGTATAATCTGACATTAGTGCATTAAATGCAATGTATGCTGGATAAACATAGACCTACAATATAGCATTGCAGCAATTTACTACGCTGTATACTGGGTTGTGATTGTTTGCTTAAATTAAACTGAACATTCTTATAATGAGCAATGACGAGGTTAACGTATTTTTGCATTGTTTACGTACCCTAAAATAGGGTACGTTAAAAAACGTACGTACCTTTCAAAAAATAGAATACGTATGGTACGTACCCTCGAGCTTTGGTGTATACCTACCACAAAGGCCAAGCACATAATTTGCTCTACAGTTACTTTAAGGCATGGAATAAAACATATGTAACAATACAGATATATAAATGATATTAGACCTATTTTATTAAGGTAAACAAGAGTTCATCAATGAAATTGTTACAGTATCTTAATAACGATGACCATAATGAGGATGAGGATGATATTGACGGGGGCCCCGGTGGCGCGTTGGATAACAGCTGGCGTAGAGAGCGAGAGGTACCGAGTTCGAGCCCCGTAGGGCGGATATGTTTTGTAGGCTGCTATTAGCGCCGTTGTATTGCAGGCTGTCTGTTCTTTTAGTAGTTAACTAGTTAAGATTGTTTCAATTGCATAACATTCATTCATTCATTCATTCATTCTGGAAATTTATATAGCGCCCCTTCAAAGAAATCTACTCAGAGGCGCTCCCAGCCCAGCCACGGCAAAAGTAAAAAGACTTGAGTGATTTATAAAACCCAGTTTGACTGGTCAAAGGTGGCAGGCGCAGCTCCGATGGCAGGTCATTCCAGATGGAGGGGCCTGCAACCGAGAAAGCTCGGCGCTGCCTAGCAGTCAAGCGAGCCCGCGGAACTAGGAGTTGCCCCGTCGTCGCGGAGCGAAGCGTCCGACGCGCTACAACGTCGGACACTGGGCGGCAGAGGTTGCACAGGTAAGATGGAGCACACCCAAGGATGCTGCGTGAAACCAAAGAAGCAATACGGTATGAGATCCGCTGGGCCACAGGCAGCCAGTGTAACACATCGCGCATGTAGGCAGAGACAGAGCCGAATTTGGGAATTCGCCCAATAAGCCGAGCAGCTGAGCGCAGAACACGATCTAGTCGCGCCAGAACCCCAAGAGGGAGGCCAACGAGGATCGAGCAACAGTGGTCAATTCGACTGGTAACGAAGGCATGCACAAGAACCACTAGTGCGTCATGAGAAAGAGAGCGAGAAACTACTCGGAGCTGGCGAAGCTGATAGTAACAGCTTCGACAGATCAAGTTCACATGTTGAGAAAGACTAAGTTCTTGGTCAAGGGCGAGGCCCAGGTCACGAACCGTTAGGGGAAAAAGTTGTATCAGGAAAGACCCGAGTAAGCTGGAGCAAATCAATACCATCCAGTTTCCGACGGCCACCTAGCCAAATAAACATGTAAATGTACAGCGCAGTGCGTTTGTCAGGCGCTTATTAAAGAAAAGATGTTATTATTATTATTATATTAATTACACTGGACAACAGAGGTTTTGCTTCCTGAAAACTGTTGGGTGTTCCTTATGTATTTTGAGCTGCTGATCACGAAAATGACCTTGAAAATTTCCTATCACGTAGAGATTTTTTTATATAGCCCATTTTTGGAATTTTCTTTCACATTTTTAGTCTACTTATATGCTGCCCACAAGGTAAGGTGTTTTGTGTATTCCAGGCATGCCTGGACATGCACTCAGTGCAGGTTGCACAACGTTCAATGTAAATGGTAAGGCTTAGGCATACCTGGGCATGCCCAGCATGCTTAGTCATAAAGGATGTTGGCAGGACAGGCCATAAAAGGAGGTTATATACACAGACGCGTTGATGTAGTTTATACGTATGTTGATGATCAACGGGCATAAATAGCACGGAGCATAGGCCCTACTTAACAATAAATATAAGTGGGATCACCATTATGGCAATATTTTTCTGTTTCTCATACGTTAGAGTAGCAAGTTGAGTTTGAAATGTAACGTATATGCGTCAACAGCCGTTGTGTTACGACTACGGCGAGTTCACTTAAAAATCTCAAAAGAGGCGATAACTCCCTTGTTCAGAAAAAAGTTGGCGACCGGGATAAATGTTGGGTACCTCAAATTTGTGGCACATCTTGCGCAGCCAATCTCAGAGCATGGATTACTGGTTCTCGGCCGTCTATGTCGTTTGCTATTCCAATTATATGGCGGGAGCAAAAAGATCATGTTTCAGACTGTTATTTGTGTTTGACAAATATTTTGGGCCATTCCTCCAAAAGCAAGAAACCAATTGAATATCCTAATCTTCCATGATCCATCAGCACTGAAACCACTAACACATGATGACAGCCTTCCTGTAGGCCTACCCAATCCACTGGCTGTTTTAACCATCGCGACGTTGGTGAAACTGTGACAGTTGATTCTGATTTCCAACCACTGCTGTGCCGTGAGTCTCATTTGATAACTCAACCTGAGTTAAAATTTAATAACCTAGTCAGGGACTGAAATTCGTGAAAGGATAAAGCGGAATTGCTGGGCTCTCGGCATCAGGGTTGGACTCAGCTGGCACAAGGAACTAATAATATAAAGCTTTTACTGTCATCTATCTAGTCAGTAGGCATAACTGTTATCTTTGTGGTGATTTGAAATTTATAGCACTTCTTTAGCTTCTTGTTGGATGCAGCTAGAGTATAAGAAGTATTGTTGTTTCATTTGTGAGTGGAACTGTCGTGCAAAAGATCCCCACTACCCACTGGCCACGTCGCAAACATTTGGTACCACGCCAAAGGAAAGTTCATCACGAACCCAGTAGGATGTTCTTGTCACCTCCTCACATCAAGCTTGGACTAGTGAAGAATTTTGTCAAAGCATTAAACAAAGAGGGGAAGAGGTTCAAGAAACTTAAGAGACAAGTTTACTAGCATAAGTGAAGCCAAGTTATGAGTAGGCATATTAGCTGGTCCACAGATCAGAGAACTGATGAATGACAGTCGCTTTCACGAACTCCTGAATAAAATTGAGTTAACTGTGCGGCAGTCTTTGAAGCACGTTAACTTTCTGGACAATAACAAGTCACCAAATTATATTCAGCTGGTTGAAAAGATGCTTCAAACACTGCATCTGATAGAAGTTACTAAATATACATTTCTTTCAATCCCGTCTGGATTTTTCCCAGCCAATCTTAGTGATGTCAACGATTAACATGGCGAACGATTTCATCAGGACATTGCCACAATGGAGAAACGACTCCAGAGTGTGTGCAGCACTAGTATGCTGGCTACTGTTGGACATTGATCAGAGAGGCTTCTGACATTGAATACAAACGCAAATCAGCGGCTGTTCAGATTTAAAGTGTCCAAAAATTAAATAACAAATACATTGTAAATGTATGCACTAAGTAAATTTCTGTGCATTTCTTTAAAAATCTTGCAAACCATTTTTCTCAAAACCCTTACGTGATACAAACATTCTGAGAACACCACTGGATTCAGAGTGCCAAATTCTATATAAAACAGTTAAAGTTTTTTCGGAAGCAAAAAAAAAGTTAAAATTTGTTGTCCAGTGTTATGATCGTGATGATGACGCCGACGACGATGATAATGATGCTAATAATATTTATAATGATGAAAATAATAATCAGCAGCAACAGCAGTATAATAGGCAACATTACATAAGATGAAATATGTCAATTTGCCAAATTTCAGATTTGAATAGAAACTGAAACTACAAAGATATTGTACCTGCTGGTAGTCCATCAAGTCCGCTAACTAGTGTTACGCATTCATCTTTGATTTGGATGTTTATCTTCCTCACTTCTTCCAGTGTCTTCTTTACATTGGCCAAACGCATGTTCAAGTCTATGCAACAATCGTCATTGTTCGATGAATACACAGGAAAACAAAACTACTATGAATTAAATGCAAGAAAGAAGGAGAGTGACGTCGACCCACTCGTAAGGTAACTATGAGTGTGGGCACCTTCTTTTAATCAAGGACATAATTATGAGGTGCGTGCTTTGTCGATTCTCAACTGTGCCACCATCTGAGTAGTGGTATAGTATGGGTGTCCAGAAAAATGATACATTGCAGAAACCAACCATTCCCTATTTTTTCCCATTATTCTATTCATATATTGTCTAGAAATATTTTTACAGAATTTTAAAATGTTATCCTGAGGTCCCTCAAAGCCCCCAAACATACCCGACTTAAACTCCCAGGACTGAAGGCGCCCATGCTATTGTCTTGGGACTTGGGTCCATTGTCGATTTACTCTTTTTATCACAAAAAATTAACGAGGAGTCCAATTTGGATGAACTTTTTACTGTTTGTTTGTCTCGATGAGAGCTATATTCTGATAAAATATAGATACTAAATTCAGGGTCATTCAAGGTCATTTCAAGGTCATAAGAAACAAAATCTAACAAAAATCGAAGAAAAATTATCAGATCTCAGCCAATAATTGTTGAAATTGGTTTCATTCTTTCTTACATTTCTCGTCTTGATAAGGGCTACCTGTGATAAGAAACAAGGATACCAAATGTAAGACGATCAAAAGTTATTTTAAGGACAAAGAGGTCAATTTCAGATCATGATTTTTCTCTAAAATTGACCTTTTTGTCCTTAAAATAACTTTGTCGTTCTGACGAAGCCAAAGATGGTAGGCCTCTTAGTCCAAGCACAATAACATGCAGCGATGTCTCCAACGCAGCATTTACTTTAGTAAGTTCTGGCTCTGCTAAATTGGGTTTCAGAGTAATGATGACTAATTATCTTCGACTCAACTCCTTCAAACAGGCCTATAAAAAACACTTAATTAACTGACGTTGATTTTACTGCTGCCATGCCTATTTCTCATTCTATGTTAATTGAACTGACACATGTTTCCTTTCTAGTTCTATCAATTTGCTCCATCATAATGGGGAAGACTAGATAAGCCCATTGGGCTTCTTCTCCCCATGAATCGATTTTTACTACTTAACCTGTTAGACTATAACCTCTTCAGTTTTTGTTTCTATTAATGGCGCTTACGAAATGTACAGTAAACTGTTAATAACTGTATTCACACGTGTACATTGTACTCACTGTTCATGGAATCGATTCGAATAAATTTGATTTGATTTGATTTGATTTCTGAAAGCAAATGGGTAACCACTGACAGGGCCTAAAGCTGCAATGTAGGCGATTTAAAGTGTCATTTGACAGTTCTTATAGGCCTATGCAATGTTTCTTTCAGACAGAACGCTCCGGAACGGCATTCCTTGAATCTGTTCAAGCTGCTAAAAATAATTTAATTCACTTACATTTTTAATAAAAAAATATTCAGTTGCTTTAATTTAATTTCAGCGTTTTCAGTGTTTATTGGTAGGCCTATTCAAGATGCTATACTGATGTCTTCCATGACGGAATTTGTTTTAGAAAAAACACTGCTTATGAAACAATCTATCGCGATTTTCCTAAAGTTTTCTTTTTATGCAAAATTCTTGAGTGTTGGAGAACTTTGGACTTGTAGCTGCATACGACGACGTTGTACTTACGCAAGAAATAGTGCAGTAGGCCTAATAGTATTTATCATGTAAAATTTGTAAACCCGTCCAAACCCGGGTTACCCGGGTTTTTACGGCCGTCAAACCCGAAACCCGGGTTTCGAAAAAAAAATGCATTCCCTAATTGTAATAGAAAACAGTGTTCTCTAACTTTTTGCAGCTGTCACGGTAAAGTAGGCCTAGTTCAGAGGCCGACGACGCTTAATTAATTGGAAGGTCTGTACGCGAAGAGATATATATATATATATTATAGAATCGAAATGCAGAAGAAGCAAACAAAATAAGAAACGAAGAATGGACACGATTCTAAAAGTTGATAATAAATTTTATAAATAAGTGACGTCGAATGAAAAAGACGAACCTAGAAACTATAAGACGAGATGGGCGGTCCATTACAAACTCATTAACAACCTAATTTGGATTTTTCTAGTTTTTGCGTAGATAGGGGTTCACACAAATCAGTTCTACGCTAACATGGGTCTAATAGAAGTGGAAATATAAGTGTGAACCCTTTATGGGCCTGAAGTGCATTTTTGCACCTTTAGATTGGAGGCCATGCAGCACAGCTTATGGTGCATTTTTGCACTTGGACTTGATAGGAATGCTATACAATTTATTATTGCAGGTTGTCTGTTCTGTTAGTAGTTGAGATTTAAATTATAACATGTTGCACAGAGCAGTGCGTTTGTCAGGCGCTTAATAAAGAAAAGATTATTATTATTTTATTTTATCTTTAAATTTATTATTCTTCGTTCAACGGACATTATTCTTGTTTGTTGTTGTAGTAAAATTTTATGAACAGCATATGAGGTCAACGGGTTTGCCGTTTAATGTTGCTTGTTTGTCTCTATGTCTGCTAGAATGTTTTTGCACCACTTCTGTGCAATTATTTACATTATAAATGTGAATAGTAAATTCGATTGGCTGAAACCATTGACTGGAAAAACGTTTTGCACTTTGAATTGCACTATTTCTTCAAATTTTGCAATTTACATAATCTGGGCCTAATTAGGCCTAAATAACGTTCCCCAAAAAGTTTTAACTTTTCCATATAATTATGCGACTCTTATGTTGCTATTTTCCATTTTTCAAAGAAAAAATAAATAAAAAGAGGCTCCACTGATGATTAACAAATTGTGTATATTTCGTAAATAGTAGCCTAGAATTACCAAACCTAATTGAGGCATGACCTACTTCAAACAAGAAGCCATATGCACTTTATCTTGAAAAGACTATGGGTAATTCTGCCTTAATTAAAATACTACGGTGAAACTAGTATGACGTGTCTTTATGGCAATTCATCTATTGACTTACCAAGTGCAGCTGCAGTGATGTTATCCGCTTGTCCTTTCAGGATTTCACTTTGTCTACCTGACTCCGTTGCATTGTTCGCAAGACCAGAGGACTTCAACAGAAATATTAAGTACAACCAGATACCGTCAAGGTTAGTGGTTTTATGGTGATCGTAGTCTCAACGTATGTTTAGGCGATTTGCTAAATTCAGATTTATTATAAATGTTATTTGAAATACGCAAATCTTGTCAGCTACTTATATCAAGTAGGCCTAAAGGTGTCACTGATGCCCATCTTCCACCAATTTTTTCATGTACATTGTGTTGTACTTAGAACCCATTGTAAACACTTGAAGGCCGAAAATAAGTTCTCGTCAAATAACTACCTAATTATGATGGCCTAATGAGTGAACAAAAGTCGTATGAGGAGCAGTAGAAACACCTACCATGACTGATGCTTCTTCAGCTACTCTGAGAGCTTCGATGGATGCGTTTAATGCGCCGTTTATGGCATCAGTGATTGTTCGGTAAGCCTCGGACGCATTCAGAGCAGCTTCTGCAATCGCGCGCGTATCCACCATCAGACTGGAACAAAACAATGCTAGTCCTACTTTACAGACTTCACGCGAAAGACCACCAGAGACCAAAGCTAATAGGCTAATTATTAATAATAAAATTCTAGTAATTACAAGAGTTGTAAAATTTTGGGAAGCTCTAATGACCAATGTGTGATTCTGTCGATTTCAAACTTTCAACACAGATGTTTTGACAAAACCATTAGAGATTAACATACAAAAATGAGCTACATATAATTAAAAACATCTAATTTTTATTTTCCGTGTTTCCATAATAGATCTAAGGAACTTGAATCACTTTCCTTTTACAGTTTACACAGTACAATAGAACACTGCACCTAAAGTGTATCACTTGCCCTTTTATCGAGCACTCTTAGTTTATTTTGCGATTTCTGGGTTTTCAGTCAGTTTTTCACTATGATCACCTTTCCAGCAGGTCAGCGTCTGTCCTCAACCGAAGCGCGTGTTGTGTTGCATTATCAACCAGAGGTATCAGAATTCTGTTTTCCCTTGACAGTTCGACCATTGACGGATTCAGGTCGCTGACGGCACCGTCCAATTGGCTACTTACACGCTCCATTTCCTACAGTCAACCACCAGACTAACAGACCAACAGATCAAGCTACCATCGAACGTACTGTCAAGTACGTTCATTCATTCATTCATTCATTCGGGAATTTATATAGCGTTCCTTCAAGGAAACTACTCAGAGGCGCTCCCGGCTCCAACGCCCCAAAAAAGAACAGTTTAAAGTTTAGTGAGGAAAGTTTCAGGCAGAGTTCCAGGGCGTAGATGCAGCTCTAGAGGAAGGCCATTCCAGATCATAGTTTCAGGCAGAGTCCCAGGGTGTAGACGCAGTGCTAGATAAAAAAAACCATTCCAGATAATGGGTCTACCACAGAAAGAGCTCGATTCTGCATAGTTGCGGTATAAACAAACGGAACCAGAAGAATTCCTTTTTCTGCGGAGCGTAGAAGGCGACGCCCTGGGAACCCGAAATCAAACAGCAGAACTCACGGAGATAAATTGGGGGCGATGCCCTGGAGACAGCGCCAAACCAGGGCAGCTACACTGTACTCGATGCGTTGGCAGATAGGGAGCCAGTGAAAGACCTCCAGCATGCATCTGGAGACGTGGCTGGGAATTTGCCCAATGAGGCGCGCTGCAGAGCGCAAGACTCAGTCCAAGCTTGATAAACGGCTAGCATGGTCAGCACAAACGAGCTACAAAACAGAGTTTCAGTCATTCAACCGGTCAGTCGGTCAGTCAGTAGGTATATAAGTCAGTCAGTCAGTCAGTTGTCTGTCTCTCCAACTGTCTCTCCCATCAAACATGTGTGTTCCTCTGATTGAGACTGCCTGTATATCTGTCTACCATTCTGAATGTCAGCACAAACTAGCTACAAAGATAAAAAGCTTTTCTAAAATGAAGCTTCTAGCGATTGTACTTTAACGTTAGACACCGCGCATGAGAGGGTGTCACGACAACTCGTCGAACGACATTTCGTCTACGACACTTCGTCGAGCGACATTTCGTCTACTAAGTTATTTGATATTGTCACTTTAAAATGGAAGCTGGATTGATGAAAACATTTCTGTGTTGAAATAGAACTGAATTGATCGAAATAATTTTTCACGTAAAAATAAGCTGGAAATCAAACTGGATGCATGGATGAAAATAGGTTTCCATTCAACAGAAGCTGGATTGATGAAAATAATCTTATCAGTAATTAGAAGCTGGATTCCTGAGAATATATAGCACGTTTTAGCGAAACTATAAGAAAGCGGCCTCTGTTGATTAGCCGTAATGGATACAGATACACTAGTAGACGAAATGTCGTTATACGAAATGTCGTTCGACGAGTTGTCGCGGAACCGCATGAAAGTATTGAGCAGAGTCGCTAATGGGATTATTACTTAAAACATAGTCGTCCAACAGAACTGTAATCGCAATAATAAATTTATATAACGTCGCTACAAGAGAAATTAATCAAAGGCGCTTCTGTGCAGTGCCGGTATCACGAAATAGAGTATCCGTCCTAAGACTATTGGGGGTGGTGTATGAATTTATCCCTCCGGATGGAATAAACCGGTTTAGAGTATCCAGGGGGATAAACCATTCTATCCCCATCGTCATACGCATCACGATAGCCTCGACGGAAATCCCGTCAAAATCACCAAAAACGAAGTAAATTAATTTCAGGTCGACGTACAAACTAAAGATCCGCAACTTCAAATATTTTATGTATTGTATCCGAATCTGTCAATTGCGTTGACGATTCTTCTGACCACCCCAGAGACAATGGCTAATGCTCTGCGCAGTTTCAGCACCTAGCAGCTAATTAAACATTTTAATCGTTCCACCAGCAGGTTATCTTCGCTGGCAATGATTTCAATTTAGCGTGCAACTGCCCGAAAGCTGAACTATGACGAGCTATTGGAATGATTTGCGGAAGAGAAGGACAGACGTAAAGGTTTTCCTGAGATATGAGCTCGAGTATCGATGTGATCGTATCGTATCGTATCTGAGAATTTGTAAAGCGCCTCTTACGGTAGTAGGTATTCAGAGGCGCTCTCAGCGTGACAGCCCGAGGAAATAAGAAAGTCTTCAAGCAACGAAGGGATGAAGGTGGGACCCCGACTAAAATCTTACTACGGATTGAAGTGGGAAGGTCATTCCACAGAGAAGGGCCCACGATGGCGAAGGCACGGTGCTGGGACGTGGCAGTCCTTGTCCGATGTATTGTAGGCCTACTTAGTTTGTTGACTTAGTATATAGCCGTTTCTGTTGTCGGTGAAGGAGCTTGGTTATAAGGAGACTTGACGTTTGGTTGTTCTCGTTTGTTCTCGTTTGCAATGTATTTATCGTCATTATTGGGACATGGGAGGGGCCTCCAGTAAGGCTTTGGGCGGGGGCCCTCGAGTACCATAGCGCCGGCACTGCTTCTGTGTTAGCCTAAACGATAAATGTAATTAAGGCAGTCAGAAAAAAATTGGTAAGTCCCTGGGGAATGAAGTACTTCAGGGCAAAAAATTACATGTTACTTATATCATTGTATGCCATATATATGTAACGACCGTTATAAACGGGTTACAAGATATAATGATATAATATTTAATTGCTAGTGTATCGGACGACTGCTTGTGAGGTCCGCGCGCCGGCCAACGATTGATCGACGGTCACTTTATTGATTTTATTAGTTCTCACGCGGCAATGTTTGTTTAATTAGATAAGCGGCGTTGAATCGCCACTTCAATGGAAGACGGACTTGGCCGCTTTCCTGGGAATGACTGCGTCGTAGGTGACGGATCATTAGGCTTGTTTCCGTTGACTTATCGCATTGACTGTTAACGGGGGAAACTTGACAGAGATATCGCCGTTGTTTTCTCGGCCTCGGTGATTCAAGCGGGCCTTTGGTCCTATGGACACCGACGAGCGCTGTATCAACTTTAAAGAGACGTCGCTTATTATTATTATTATTACGAGACAGACCGACACGTACGACGACACGGACAATTATTAATCGCTTAAATTGAAAGGGTTTCCGCTGTCGCAGGTGTTGAGATTAAAACCTGGGATCTTTGCCCCGTGGGAGATAATCGACCGGAATTGACGTTTCGGATGTTTTCATTCCTGTGAAACTTTAAAGGACGGCCGGATGAGAAGTTGGCATTTGAAACTCCACGTGCAGACTTCATAGGCGGGCCACGCAGTATAAAACGCCGAGCACTTTGCCATTCGCGGGTTCGGACGAAGACTCGAGAACGGAACGGACGTCGGTTACGCAGGGCCGAGGCGACTCTGATGGACTCGGTGTGAACGAACGTTGGATGCAGTGACGCTGGGGACTCGAGAAAGGATCGAAGGACCTGAAACTTTTCGAGTGCTTAGTACGTTGCGACTGCGTTGCGAAGTTGACTCGTCGAAGTAAAGCGAAATCAAGAAGGTTATTGAAAGTCGTTTTTATTACTTTCGGAGACAACTTTCGGTCGACTCTTCTGATAAAGACAAGGAGTCACCGTTGACGCGCAGGTAGAGAGATTTACTGTACTGTACCTTTACTGGGATAGAATGCAGGGAAGGGGAAGCCTGTTGCCTTTAGAACGGGAATAAGCTTACTTTGTGTAACTTTACTCCAAATCAGGTTGTTGTGTCAGGTTTTCTTTTAGTTGTAGTTTAATTTAATTGTTATGTTCTGTAACGATCGAGAAAGATCGCATTGAGTTCTAGTGTGAAACAAATTAAACTTCGCCTTCCTCTTTAGAAATCCAGAACATTAGGGCTTCGGCTGGAGGTACACCTCTGTCGCGCCTTTCTAGGACATCTGCTAGAGCTACACCTTTGTCCAGACCCGGATCTGCGATCGAGTTAATACTCGACCGTTTAGGCACGATACAGTCAGAAAACCGAGAGCGCCAGGAAGAAACCCGTCAAACCTTAGGGGAATTTATGGAGCGCCAAAGTATGACTGCTGTGTGTATGCAAGAAACCCGAGAGACCTTAACTGAGGTCGTGTCTCGGTTAGAACGTTTGGAATCTTCGCCTGCGCCACAGTTTGCCGTGGGATCAAGTTCGAACCCAGTGCATGGTACCACCCCCACGCCTTACCACTCGAGCCCTGGCCTGGAAGAACATCCGGTTCCCGCTGAAGAAGCACCGGAAAGGAATATCTCTTCTGTAGTGATCCGAAAGAGCGAGCGCCTTCAGATGAAGCCTCGTCTCGACTACAGAGAACTTAGACACCGAGGTAAACAGCCTCCTATAATGGATTCGAATCCCAGACGTGACTTCTCTTTCCGGCCCATTTCACCATCTACAGTCCCACGGCAACACGTCGATCCCTCCGCGCCAGAGACGATGCCGGCGACATCTGTCGAGCGGGGGACGGGCGTTACATATATATATGACAAATATCTTATACTATAATTCTTAAAGTTTGTCCTTCCGTATGTATGTATGTATGTTTGCAATGCATCGCTGTCCGGCTAAAGGCTCCGAAACGGAACGGTTTAGCGAGTTGAAAAAATTTACAAAGCATTATTACGCAACGTCTAGGTCAACGCGACTATTTTCAGTTCGCAATTTTATTTAAACGCCGATATATGGCCATTTTAAATTTAACTTTTCAGCGAGCTTATTTCAATACCGCCCATAGTAAGGCCATTTGTTCACGTCACGCATGCTTAATAAGCAATCTTACGTCACACGGAGCATCTAGCAACCAATCAGAAGTCGCCACGGGCGAATTTCTAGGTCAGCGCAACCATTTACAGATTTGGTGACCTATTTACACTAAGCTCACATTTTTGCAACCACGGCCATTGCCGATTTTCTAGGTCAAAGCAACTCGAAACTTACTTTAGCTATTCGAATTTCTATCTCATCCCAATTACTTTCAGCTCATAATTTGCTTTCAATTCCGATTTATGGACATTATAAGCATGCCCATTTGTCCACGTCACTAAAATTAATATGCAATCTTAAATTACGTCACGCGGCTAAATATGCAATCTTACGTCACGCTGGCCAACGGCAAATAATACGCCTATTATAATTTAGAAATAACCCGTGTAGTACGGGGAACAAAATAATACGCCTATTTCAGGTAGAGATAAACCGTAAAGAACGGGGAACAAAATAATAATATTGCCTATAATTATAAGGTAGAGATAACCCGTGCAGTACACGGGCAAAGCAACTATGTTCACCTCTAAATATCGTTTCCATTCAGATATATGGACATTTTTTTAAATATTTGAAGCCCATCAGCAAATATAGTAAGTAAGTAGCCTTTATTTGCAGCCGTTAAAAATTACGCCTGGGGAAAACCCGGGCGAACGCCGGGTAAAAATTGCTAGTATTATATATCCTTAACATCATCTGGTTTAACGTTATTTCTATAAAGCTCATATATACCACTTACAGTGTAAGCCTGACTGGCATTAGTAAGAAATTTTCTGGCATCGCTAAGAAGCCTCCTGGATCGATCGATAAAATTTCGAATATCTGTTTCTGTTTGACCAATCTTATGATTCGTATCCTGAAAAGTAAACATTGTTTTACAGCCGATCAATCAAATAATTGTCAAAATATCCCTCTTCCCTAATTGACTAATAATCACTAATTCAACTTAATGTATTGTATAAGTAATAAAACCAGTTGAGACAGCAGGGCCTACATATCTCGAAGCGGGACGTCATTTTTCAATGGATTGTTATTTCAAGAAACATGTATGCACCAGCTTTGCTGGATTTCTCACGTCACATGATAAGAACTCATTGCGCACATTAATGCAGCCCTGAAAAAGGCTCGTAGATGGCAAATATGCGAGAAGACCCATACTACAGAAGAGCTTATTCCACGAGCAGACAGGAAGCTCTTTCAGAAATCACAGTTCTTTGGCTACCACTGCATTTATCGGCTCTTGCCACCTCTTCGCGAGGACAAGTACTTACTTCACAAGAAAGAAAGGACATCCTTTCACGCTGCCGTTTGTTAAATCTAAATTGTTTAAAAACAGTTTTGTTAACCGATTCCATCCGATGCATCTTTAGTTATATTTATATGTGCATGTGTGACCTTAAAATTTGCAACTGTTATAGTTCATTTTAAAATGTATGTTGGACTGATTAAACTAATTCTCTACTTTAATAGAAGTTGAATTGATGAAAGAAATTCTTTTCTTGAAATAGAAGCTGGATTGATGAAACAAATTCTATTCTTAAATAGAGGTTGGATTGATGAAACAAATTCTATGCTTAAATAGAAGCTGGATTTATGAAAGAGATTCTTTGCTTGAATAAAAATTGGGTTGATGACAGAAATTCTTTGCTTAAATAGAAGTTGGATTGATGAAAGAAGGTCTTTGCTTCAACAGAATTTGGATTAATGAAAGTTATCATGGACAATGGTAGAGTTACCTACTTACTGTTCGGTGGGAAATGTCCTGGGGGAAATGTATGGGGGAAATGTCCGGGTACCGAATTATGCACATACCTGTACATCAACCATTCATCTTAATATTTCAGACACGTTGATTTCCTCAAATACCTTACTATCAGCAACTTATAACTGTCGAATCAGTCTAGGACCTGGTGTAGCTTACAGTGACCAATTTCATGAGCTGTCGGATGTGGTGGTTTATTTCAATGGCTGCCTGTGAATGGTTAAGGGAGTGGTGACTGCTGTTCTGGAGATCCCGCATCTTATTCCAGATGTCATCGATGAGGATTCTCATATCGACTGTACGGTGGAACTGACCGGTGACACGGTCCATCAATTCCTTCGCTTGCTTCAGCGCTTATTGATAAAATCAAATAACAATACTAATTTAGGTTAAAAAAACAACTCCGGTAAGATGTTACTGGTGTAATTATCGTTCCTATTATAGTGCCACACGAAAGACATCGCTGTTATCTCTTATTATGCTTGTGCTTTATTAGCAGGTAATCTACAGATAATCTCCATAACTGAAGTAAAGTAAGTGGGCGATAACGCCCGTGGCAGATATTGTAAGAGGTCGTTAAATAGGCCTACAGGATACAATTTACATACAATATTCTTTAGTAGGATTGGACCCAGAACACTGTAAGGCTAGGCAGGGCTTTTACTAAGGAATTTTTAGAACTGCACAACCCCTTCTCTCTTTTTCAAAAGTCATGGTAAATTATGCCCAATGGGATGACGATGATCTTTTTTAAGCTATTTTAACTGCACAAAAATGCTTTTACAGCTGCACAAATTGATTTAGAACTGCACTTTTTGTGTAGAACTGCACGCTAAAAAAACCTCTGAGGCTAGGTTAACTTAGGAATTAACAAAGATCGAATAATGTCGGAACATTACCTACAATACTATTGTGGAAAGTGGAAATTCTCAGTAGACGTAAGAGCAAGACAGTAGTAGAGAAACAGACCAGGTAAGAGGAGTAGAAGTAGAGGGATGGGAAAAGTGTGGGCCTTCTGGGGAAAGATTTGGTGGAAAGATTTGGGAGATGAAGAAGCGTAAAGGGAGAGTAAGAGATTTGGGAAGAGCAAGCAGAAAGGGAATAAGACATTGGGACGGAAAAATTGAACAGCGAGGAGAGATTGCAAAGAAGAGTGAGAGCGAAAAACGAATAAACATAGGGATTTTTTTTATAAAAGTAAGAAAAGGCGCGAGAGAGACAGAGGCTGGAAGAGGGAGGATAGAGAGAACGAGACATTGGAAGGGAAGATTGGGGAGCGATTTTAAAAAGGAGGGTGGCTGGAAGAGATAAAATCGTAGAGGAAGACGGAGAGAAATAAACGGAAACCTATTGGAAAGTCTACAAAAATTCTACAAATGTAATAGAGGGAGCGGTAGAGGTCTGGAAAGAATAGTGGAGATTGGGGAGGAGGATGGATAAGGAGTGAAGATTGGGATCCGAGAGGTTGTAAGAGGAAAGATGAGAGCGAGAGGAATAGACAAGGAGCAACAAAGGATTTCTCCAGAAGGGAAATCTTGCCTTAGGGAGGGAGATTGGAAGAGATTGGAAGAGCGAAGAGACAGGAGCAGTTGTGAAAGGGGAGAGGACAGCAAGAGGGACAAAAGGACTGAGCAACCTTTGGACTGTCTCCAGAACGAACATTTACTGAACTAATGCGCACGTTTTCTCCGTGCAATTGGCCAATTGCTTATAAAGGTGTTCAGTCAGTACTGTATATATAATTATTAGGTCGATTGATTTGTCCCTTACTATCTCTTGCCTTCCCAAGTTCTTCTTCGACTGCACTTTCACTAAATGAGAAGTCACCACGCGACCTGATTTCTTTCAGCATTCGTTCTGATTGCCTCAGCAACTCGTCCATGTTGTCCCCACCCTGGATAGTCTTCAAAACTTCTTTGACAAAGTCCACAGCTTCTGCAATAAAAATAAACGGACTACGAACGAAGTTACTAAAATAATATGTTACTTAAGCATCTGTCAGAATAATTACAAAACTTATCATCTGGCAATAAGAAGAACTGGCTATTAATACAAGAAATCCTCGAGATATTCGAAGATGATCATAATAGACTATGCAGTGATTTTTCAGCCAGAACGCTCAGGAATGACGTTCCGGGATATTTTTTCAGCTATTAAAAATAATTCATTTAATTAACAATTTTAATAAAACATTTAGTTACATTACCGGTAATTTAATTTAAGTGTTTAAGTATTTATTGATATAAAATAAAAATATTAGCATAAAATAAGCCCCTTATTTAGTTACATTACCGGTAATTTAATTTAAGTGTTTAAGTATTTATTGATATAAAATAAAAATATTAGCATAAAATAAGCCCCTTTGGTCCAGTAAAACCCTTCCGTAATTGTTCTGAATTTGTTTAGTTCCGGAACCTTTTATATAGAAAAAACACTGTATATATAGCCTACGTTCCCAATGCCTTCGTGATAAATCGATCTCTACTTTCGTATGCTTATCGGACCCCAATGTCAATATATTTATGACCTCTCGCTTGAGCTCCGTTCTTTACTTGTAGTCCACACGACAGGGTTTCATAAGTCGCTCGAGGTTTTTTCTTTAGTCGTGGCTGGACTGGGAGCACACCTGAGTAGGTTCTTGAAGGGGCGCTATATAATGAATGAATGAATTCAAAAACAATACAAAATACAAAATTACCTAAGACGGCAATGATTTTAACAACGACAAATTCTGCAATGTATAAAAACTTCTGCTACCTGTCTAGTCTTTGTAATTGCACATTTTGCAAATTTTTACCAAGTGAAAATTCTGGCCACATTGGATATTTTAGTGTTGATCCTATTAAGGATGGAAAACTGACAGATGATCATTATCACCGATCACGCTCTAGTTCACAGATGCAGCTAAAGCATAGCACATCACTCATATTTATGCAAATAGCCCAGTGGTAGCAGTAGTAGTTTCAGCTTAACGACACTGTGATAACAAAGATCATTAGCGTCGCCCTCTTCCTTCATCCAGGCTTGGGACTGGCACTGCCAGAGTACGAGAAGTGGCGGAGTTACCCCGGTGGCATGACTGTGAGGTATGCCAGATAATACCCGAAGTGCCTTGTTCTGTGCTGCCCGTAGGCCTATGGTGCTTCTTACCGGTTGCCTCTTTCATGGCCATCTGAACGAGATCTTGGTAAAGATTCTCTGCTCGACGCTTAACATCATCTGCATCAGATTCGACCAAATCGGATTCTCTCAAAGTACGACTGGACTGTAAAAACGAGATAGGAATGTTTTATAAAAATGTGCTAAACGATTTAATGAAGGCGTCTATAATGCATTGCAATGCAATTTAACACAATGAAAGAGATCTCAATTTGATAAATGCTTCAATTAGAGAGAGTCTAAATAGTTTCCGATGCAAAAGTGTCCATGGTCTATTCTCCAAAAGGACTGATTTTTCGGATGTTTAACTGATTATGGCTCGAATACACAATCGATCATTACGTTGGATCTGATGCGCATCAAATCATCTCTAAAACGTATTCATCCTTTAGATGTTCTAAATTTTCGCCAAGTCCCCAAACTACAATCTTTTCCGCCTTCAATATCGTGCGGTCCGTGCCACTACTAGAAAACATCCTAATCATAGAACGAGAATTCGTGACTTCAGGCTTTAATATTCGTAAATATTCGTGAATATTAGGGCATTTTTAATATTCGTAAATATTCGTGAATAGGCCTATTCGTTGATGACGTCACTGTTCTTGCTATACAAATTTAAGACTACCAATGAAGAACATGTGCGGTGGTTTTGCGGCGCTATACTCGGAGCTCTGGTCTGTTATGTGGTAGGCTTAGGCTTCCCAGTTCCTACCCAAATCTTGCCCTACTATTGAGTCTGTCTGTCTGGCTGTCTGTCTTTCTTTTAATCTGAAATCCCTGCACCAGTAGGCCTAATTCTATATCATTTGAAGATATGTTGTTTACGCCAGCATGCCAGCATGCGTTTAGCCCTTAATTGGCTTGGCTCATCTGACGGATAGCGGGATAGGGGATGAACTTAGTCATAGAACCCTAACCCTAACCCTAAATATTCGTGAATAGGCCTATTCGTTGATGACGTCACTGTTCTTGCTATACAAATTTAAGACTACCAATGAAGAACATGTGCGGTGGTTTTGCGGCGCTATACTCGGAGCTCTGGTCTGTTATGTGGTAGGCTTAGGCTTCCCAGTTCCTACCCAAATCTTGCCCTACTATTGAGTCTGTCTGTCTGGCTGTCTGTCTTTCTTTTAATCTGAAATCCCTGCACCAGTAGGCCTAATTCTATATCATTTGAAGATATGTTGTTTACGCCAGCATGCCAGCATGCGTTTAGCCCTTAATTGGCTTGGCTCATCTGACGGATAGCGGGATAGGAGATGAACTTAGTCATAGAGTCGTTGGCATATCTTATTTCAAATTGCTGGTAGGCCTATTGGCGCCAAATACCATGCTGCGCCATTCAATATAATGTCAAGTATAATTTTACCCACCATAGGTCTGTACTTGGATGAGTAGCCTAACTGTAATATGTAACTGTTCTTATCCATATTTTTGGCACTGATTTTTTTACAATTAATCCCGGATTTTGAAGAATTAAGAATTAAAAGAACTAAACAATTTAATATTTTTAATATTCGTTGGCCAGTTTTAATATTCGTCAATATTCGTCAATTTTTAAAAATCTTAATATTCGTAATATGCGCATACTCGTTCTATGATCCTAATTGTGTAGCTCTCACTCATCCGAAGTCAAGGACGGTTCTTAGTAATCGTGTATTTACTGCTGGCCCTGTAAGCTATGAATGTGTGTATGTATATTCGTTTAGTATTGAATCACACGGGTTGATACACCGCAACTAGGGAATGCAAACCCGAGGCCTTTTTTCAAAACCCGGGTTTCGGGTTTGACGGCCGTAAAAACCCGGGTTACCCGGGTTACCCGGGTTTGGACGGGTTTACAAATTTTACATGAAAATATTATTACTGCACTATTTCTTGCGATAAGAACAACGTCGTCGTATGCAGGTACAAATCCAAAGTTCTCCAACAGTCAAGAATTTGCATTAACCCTCGGGCTACCAAGAGGGGGTGGTTACCACCCCACTACGTTTTTATGCATAATGTTTTTTCTTCATATGGAATATAATTTTTACGTTTTAGGTAGCTGTAGCAGATTCATTGGCGCACATTTTGAGGTAAACATCATGATGGTACCTCACGCCGTTCAAAAGTTATACCCGATATAGCCGAGGTACCAGAGGGGTGGATACCACCCTTCTTAGTTTTTCGACCATAGCTTATTCAGTTTTCTTCGTAGAAGAGAAACAAAAATACTATTCTATAGAGGGAATGCAGGGCTTCATTTGCTTGCTTACTTTTTTGTCTTTTGAACACCGGAAGTGATAAAAATAAATAATAATACGCATTATGTGTGAAAATGGCTGAATGCAGCATCACAATTTCGCTGTATCTAATACAGACTATGGACTAGTTTGTAGGTTATTGTTACAAATGAAGCATCATTATCTTTAAAATGTTCTTGGATACATAGATCAGTTTCAAAACACACATAATCTTATATTTGTTTATCCAAAAAGTACAAAATGTACGCAAAAATAGAAATATCGCTAATTATAATTATCGGTTCCGTTGTTAAAAATGACGTAGGCCTAATTTCGAGATGCATTCACATAATGTACAACTAACTAAATATACCAATTTGTTCATAAATGAATGCTGAATCCATTGCTATATTACAAGATATGATATGTGAAACCAAACGCGAAATCCAGGGGTGGTAACCACCCCCTTGGTAGCCAGTGTTACAAAAAACCTCGGTAGCCTGAGGGTTAAAACGAAAACTTTGGAAAAATCGTGATAGAAGTGGTTTCATATAAGCAGTGTTTTTTTCTCGAAAAAGGTTCTGGAACTGAACAATTCAGAACAATTATGGAAGACATTGCAAGGGCTCCGAAGCCTGAGCCTCTTACTTAATAACATCCTAAATATCAATAAACAATGAAAACGCTATAATTAAATTAAAGTAAGTAAATAATTTTTATTAAAAATTTAAGTGAATTAAATTATTTTTTAACAGCTTGAAAAAGTTCACGGAACGCCGTCCCAGAGCGTTCTGTCTGAAAGAAACATTGCATAGGCCTATGAATTGTCAAATGACGCCTTTAAAATACATCGCAGCTTCAAGCCCTGCCAATGCCAGCCCATTTGCTTTCAGACGATAATTAGTCATCATTACTCTGCAACCCAATTTGGCAGAACCAGAACTGTAAGTAGATGCTGCATGAGAGCCATCGCTGCCTACGATTGTGCTTGGACAAGCCAGATATGGTAGAAGGCCTACCATCTTTGGCTTCGTCAGAACGACAAGGGTCACCAACGTCCTTGTGTTCGAGCAGGTTTATCTTATGCTTGGACTGGAGATGAATAGCCTATGCATACTTCTTGTTGCACCGCCGGCAATTTTCAGCTGCGATTTACATAACTGGCATTAAGACATCTGCCCCACAGAATCGCAAACGAAATGTTCGCAAACACCGCTCGTAACCTTTGCTGATTTAGATATTGTTTGGATATGTGTCTTAAGTCACTAAATTTAAATAAAAACTGTTTACCGCTATTATTTACGAATTCGATGCTACGACGCGGATAAGTCAATAAACTCGGCATTAGTCATTGGTGTGTGAATGTGAAGCCACATCGTACGAAGTCACCAATAAAGATATGAAATGAGCCGATAAATAAGCAGTTAGAACTTAGAAGCAGTATTACGCAACTCGTTATCAACCAAGGTTATCGTTATATTTCCATTACTCTGCATTTGTGAGCTTCACAGAGTGAACGACGGTGAAAGTGACGAGTTTTGAAACCCGTCGAACCCGGGTTTCAGTCGTGTTCGGGTTTGGAAAAAAGTCGGGTAACCCTGGTAACCCGGGTACCATAAACCCGGGTTTGCATTCCCTAACCGCAACCATGTACGTAGAACTGATTTTGTCCAAACAGAGGATAATAAAGTAAATAAAATAGTTCAACTAGGGCATTAAATGAAGGCCTATTCCAAAACTTATTGCGCTTCAGAGTTTATGTTGGCATTTAGATCACGACTAAACATCAGTTTTGACGGAATTCCCATCCCCACAGGAAGTGTCCGTAGCTTTATGTATATTCCTACTGAGGCTCAGCAGGTTCTAGCCCATAATTTGTGTATGCATATTGATTTAACTTAGAAACGACTATGAACTGATGCCGTGAACATTGCACACAGTAACGCTGCAGAAGTCAGATTGCTTTGAATCTGAATTCATAACTGACCTTGGTTTTGACCTCTGTGGCAAGTGTCGGAACCTGGTAGCGTTCAATCTCGATGCGGTTCAGCTGAGAGGGGTCAGTGGGAAGATTGACCACCAGAGGTCTAAGTTCGGCAACCGTCTGGTTGATCTCTTCCAGGCGGTGGGAAGCAAGGATACCAACAGAGACACTGGCTAGCTCACGTCTCATCGAAGTTATGTTGTAGTCAATGACTTCGATGTCGTCCAACAACAGGTTATGGCAGTTGTCACATTCTAGACAAGAGAAATAGCGTCAATTGCATATAATTCTATAGGGCAATCTATTGTTATATTAATATAATGTATATCGCAATATCTAAATCTGTATAAAAAGTCTCTCTTGACATCCTAATTGCTGCTGCATTTCATTCATACAGCAAGTTCAGGGTATCTGAAAGCAAATAAACTCTGAGAACACAAATAACTGGCAGACTCTCCGAAATATATGCAGGTCCCAACCCCGAAGTCTCAACAACGCTGAAAGTTGAGTTCTGAATCCGTGTTGCTTTGATGTTTAGGAATGACGAAAGCGGAATTACGCATTCTGATCACAGATTGGCAATGCTTGAGACAGTCATGATTTAATTTGTGCAAGTTTGATGCATGTTAGACCTACATAGATTAAAAGTGAGTTACAATAATCAGAAACTAAAGTTTTAGCTCAGAAAACTCACAATTTCTCTGCCTCTATCCCTCTCTATTTGTATCTGTCTGTGTCTGTCTGTCTGTGTCTGTCTGTGTCTGTCTGTGTCTGTCTGTGTCTGTCTGTTTGTCTGTCTCTCAAATTTGTTTCCTCGACACTTCGATTTTCTTCTCAGCCAGAAATTGCAGTAGGCCTATATGTCCCATTAAGCACCGAGGCTCAATCATGGCTGCATTTTGGACGCGTCTTAGTGAAAAAGCATGTCTAACGCCTAAAAATCTCGAATTTATTAAAAGACTGTCATTTGATCCAAGCAGAGGATTGTGCTCACTCACCATTGCATCCGAATCCCGGAATCATAATCCACCGAGGAAGACACTGGTCACAGTCAGGTCCAGTCACTCCAGGCAGACAGTGACATTCTCCAGTCAATGGGTCACAGGTCAAAGCACCACCATGTGATAAACAGGAGCAACCTGAAAGAAACATCAAATTCTTAATAAAACAAAAGTTGTAACTGTCAACTGTTCGTAAAGTGCTTTTTCAGACGCAACGCACGGAAACAGCGTTCCGAGACATTTTTCAACTGTTAAAAGGTACATTAGTTAATTTAAACTTGTAATAACAATTATTTAGTGACTTTAATTTAATTTCAGTGTTTTCTGTGCTTACTGATATTGATAGTATAATAGTAGCGCAAAATATGCCCCTATTGTTCACAGAATCCTTCCATAAGTCAACAATGTAATGAGTAAAACAAGCACCTATTATTCTCTATAAACTCTTTGACATTGTAACTGATTGCGGTGTGCCAATTAGAGTTGTCTTCAAGAAACGAATATAATTATAATTGATCTGCTTTGTTCAACCTTTTTTCTAGAAAAAAGCACCGCAAATAACAATAAATAATAGTGACAATTAATATAATAGTAACAAAAAATTATGAACAACTTGATAAATATGATTATTTATTGACTACCCTTATCCACTACCTAACGAAATTTAGCCGGATAACGGCCTGGCTAAATATATATATCTATATATAATATTTTTCCCATTATAGACATCTGAATTTGTAAAAGCATTACTTCGAGGCCATTTACAAGTAACACCTGGGTTTTCAAAACATTTACACGTGACTTTCACTGGAAATGGATATCATGAAACCACTCACGAATGCACTGTGGCCAGTTGAAGTATCCCGGAGCACAGCGCTCACAACGAGGCCCTGAAAAGTTCTCCTTACAGATGCAGCGGCCGGAGTCTTTGTCACAGACCTCTTCTTGTATGACTCTATTTTCGTTGCAATTGCATGCTAAAATACAAAAAAAATATAAACAGGTGACACATTGTGCAACAATAGATTCAAAACACTAATCTAAATCTACCATAAAGGACAAGCGCAATGTCCAGCACAACACTTAATCTGCAATTTCAAAGCACAATGTTGTGCACGAAACCAAAGAGTAAACGCATTTAGCCCTGCCCTAAAATCTATCTGTCAAACAACAACAGAAGTCTACATTGTGACTCCTAAGTATCAGTAAATTAACTGTCTCTTTAACCTTTTTAATATATTATGCCTCTATTAACAACAATCCTTTGAAGAATAGTCAGGAAACAGAAATATGCATTAACGAAAATGCTGCTCACAGTCGCATGCTGGGTAATTGTAGTAACCATTGGCACAAAAGCCACACTCGCGCCCGTCGTAGTTGGTGCGACAGTGGCACTGTCCACTCCGCACGTCACATTCTGTGCCATGAGAGCCAATAATGTCACAGTCGCATGCTGTTAAAACAGACAAAACATAATTTCCGTTCACTCGACATTGACATTTACGCACTTAAGATCAGTCCAGTGGCGTAACAACCTAGCCGGGGCCCTTGGACACTCTAAGCGTGGGGCCCTTACCAATTAACGAGACTAAAGAGTGAAAATAGTGAGGAGGAAGGAGGAGGAACAGTCCATTAAACTAGCCCTGAGGCAGCCATGGGTATGAAATGTTAGCGACTTCATTTTCTTAGCCTCAACATATGAGGGTGGGTGACCAGTCCCCTCCCTCGCCGCCTCAACTTCCCACCGACAGTGTACGGTAAGGGTACTCACTAAATGAGCTGAGCTTGATAGAGGTGTACGTGGAGCAGAAATCTCGAACCAAATTTCTGCCATGGGGTATTTGATCCCAACCTCTGGAATAGCCATTACGTCATCGAGCTTTTAAGACTGCAGTTAGGTAAAAAAAATGAGAGTGTTATCCTCAATAATCTATAGTTCAAGTCACATTAATAGTTAAAGACAGAACAGGAATACAACCGAAATGTATTGGCCAATTTGGCCTGTGGCTTATAAGACTAGTTATTTACACTAACACTGTAAATAAGAAAATCACATATTCAATGAAGAATCAAGAGATAGCCTACATCATGCACAGTATACGATAGTCAATTATGTTTCTAGGTTACCCAGATGAGTGTATTAAGTGATGAATAGTTCAAGGGATATCTTAGTTCAAGTTAAATTGTCTTGATTTAAAAAATAAAAATAAAACGAAATGTAGGCTATTAGTCTGCCGCCTATATACATGTATACATGCTACTGCCGCACTACCTATACACAGTAATGTAATGTAGACTGTAGTCTGTAATTCCTCAGAGAATTACTGCATGAATTTGGCTATTCCAAATCTACTGTTCCCAAATGTGTCTCTCAAGTCATCAATATTCAATTTTTCCACACTCGTTTGCGATCACAAGAAGAGCGAGGCCATCAAACGTGACCTGTGAGATCCATTGCAAGCTACGTCGTTATGATTTTCAATTTGGAGAACGAACGCTCCGCACTGCAAGGGTTACTGGGAGAGCAGCAAATAGCACACAGGCAGTAGCCAATTCCGGCATAGGGACGACGTGATGTGAGAGTTCGATATGAGTTTGAGTACGTCCAACACAGTTTTTGCTGTTTCAAGTTCCTGCTGAACTCAGGTTAAAAAGTTTGGGGTCTTTCGGACCTCGGGGGCCCTTCGGACCTCGGGGGCCCCTGGACTTTGTCCACCCTCGTTATATGGCTGTTACGCCACTGGATCAGTCAGATGTACACTTTAAGTTCGGGAACAGCAGATCTCTGTGTCCTACAGCAGAGAGTGATCTGGTTGTTTCCGCATCTTGTGCTTCCACGATGCAATTTTGTAGCTTCACTATGCTTAAACCTTCATTCTAGACCACTCTGCCATACAACCTGTAGCATGTTTTTGCAAGCAGATGAAAACCACTCTTTTTGATAACACTCTTGCGTTGTTCGGTGATGCATCTCTACATTTTCGTGAATAGGTGCCATATAAACATGTATTACAATTATGTTCATAGATAGAATAAAGTGGCAAGGTCGATGAGTTTAGTCAAATACATCATAAAGCCGGGAACAACTTCAGTACCAAGGCCGCAACATTTACAATAAAATTCAATCATATTTTTAAATACATCTAAAAACTAAGTGCAAAATTGCCTTTTTAAAATTTACATATTTCATTTTCAAGAATAATCATTTCTCTTTGAGTAATATTATGTTACAGACTTGACTAATACTAAATACTCATACATAATTTTTATATTAAATAGACTTTACATCTGCATTCAGGGAATTTGTAGTAGTCGAATGCGCACTGGGAGCAATCAATTCCGTTGAAGTTCGATTTGCAACGACATTGACCTCCTTCACAGTTGCACCCACCGTCCTCAGTTCCGTCGATGTGGCAATGGCATGGAATACAAAGCGGGTAACTATGGTAACCATCATTGCACCTGAAAATACCAAGCGGCCAGCGTCACAGGTATGCAAAATTAGTCCATGCAAAGCTGCACATCCACTTTGTTGGCATTACAACATGTTCTGTGAAAATATATTCACATGGCCGGTCCTGATTAGGCTACTTTGAAACAAACAACCGAAACAAGCAGCCAACTTTAAAAGTTCGCATAAGGTGGTTATGATTGTTTAAAATTAATACATGTAAAAATCATGGATTACTAACGATCAAAATCATATCGTTATTGTGCCACAATTAAATTTGAAGTTTATATGCATGTCACTGGCAATGTCGATCGTAGATAGACTTGTGGATAATTTAAGCAAGAACAGAGAGTACCTCCAATTTGTTCTGCTTTTTGAGAGGTGAAATTACAATTAAAATTAAACGAGACCTACAACAGATAATTAGTTAATTTCCTCAGGGATAAGCAACCCATTTATCAAAACTTAATTAAAAGCTTGCCTACTGAGAAAAACAAATATGATTTGACGATGTACAGGGTGAACAGTGAGCAAGTCATCAATATTTTAAGCTGAAGACCTTTCTGTAAATAGGCCTACCTGTCGCAGTTGACTCCAGCATACTCAGGTTTGCACACGCACTGGTCTGTTCCATCAATACAATTTCCCGTGGAGTACCTGAGATCACATCTACATCCTAAAATTTAATATACTGATTTACTACGAATAAGTTTTTAGATAAATACTTCACAAAGTTTCCTGCAACTATGCAAAAATTCCCAGACAAAATGAATTTACCTGAGCACCTAATTTTTTTAAATTTAGAAGGACAGGACCCATAAAAAGTAATAGGCTACTTGAAATTATATTACACTTATCCTACTTGTGAGTTTCACTGGAAATGGATGTCATGAAACCGCTTACGAAAGCACTTTGGCCAGTTCAAGTATCCCGAAGCACAGTGCTCACAACGAGGCCCTACAACTTTCTCCTTACAAATGCAACGGCCGTAATCTTTGTCACAGACCTCTGCTGTGGCTCCACTGTGGTCGCAGTTGCATGCTAAAAATGCAAAAATAAACAGATGACACTCCGAGCAAGAATAGGTGCAAAACAAAAACTGAACCTACAATAAAGGACAAGCACAATGTCCAGCACAAAAACAAAATCTGCAATGAAAACGCAAGCACGATGTCATGCACGAAACTATAGCCTGCAATAAACACATTTAGCACTGCCCAAACATCTACCTGTCAAACAACAACAACAGAAGTCTACATTGTGACTCCAACATATGAGTAAATTAACTGTCTCTTTAATCTTTTTAATACATGCGAACTATAGTAAAAACATCAATGAAAATGCTACTCACAGTCGCATGCTGGGTAATTGTAGTAACCATTGGCACAACTACCACAATTGCGCCCACCGTAGTTGGTTCGACAGTGACACTGTCCACTCCGCACGTCACATTCTGTGCCATGAGAGCCAATAATGTCACAGTCGCATGCTGTTAAAACAGAAAAAACATGATTTCAGTTCACTCGACATTAATATTTCAGCACTTAAGATAAGTCAAATTTACACTTTAAGTTCGGGAACAGCAGATCTCTGTGTCCTACAGCAGAGTGATCGGGAATTTTACGCCTTCTGTACTTGCACGATGCAATTTGGTAGCTTCACTATGCTTCATTCTAGACCAATCTGCCATGCAACCTGCAGCATGTCTTCTCAAGCAGATGAAACCACTCTTTTTGGTCGTACTCTTGCGTTACTAGGTCATTGCATCTCTACATTTTCGTGAATAGGTGCCATAATTATAAACATGTATTACAATTATGCTTATAAGTAGAATCCATTGGCAAGGTTAAGGAGTTTAGTCAAATACATCACAAAATGCCGGAAAGAACTGCAATAGCAAGGTTGCAGCATTTACAACAAAATTCTTTCAAATTTATTAAATAAATGTAAAACTAAGTGCATAAATACCATATTAAAATGTGCATAGTACATTGTCAAGAACAGTCATTTCTCTTGCAGTTACTAACTTATTTCAACGATGCCAAATACTCAATATTATTCATACATAATACATTATATAGAATTTACATTTGCATTCTGGGAAATCGTAGTTGTCGAATGCGCACTGGGAGCAATCGATTCCGTTAAAATTTGGTTTGCAACGACATTGACCTTCTTCACACTTGCGCCCACCGTCCTCGGTTCCGTCGATGTAGCAATGACATGGAATACAAAGCGGGTAACCATGGTAACCATCACTGCACCTGAAAATACCCAGCGTCACAGGTATGCAAAATAAGTCAATGCAAAGCTGCACATCCACTTTGATGGCATTGCAAAATGTTTTCTGAGAATTTATTCACAAGACCGGTCCTGATAACTTTGAAGCAAACAATTGAAACAAAGACCCACCTTCAATAGTTCGTACAAGGTGGCCATGATCGATTGTTTAAAATTAATACATGTAAAAATCATGAATTACTAACGATCAAAAACATATCGTTATTGTGCCACAATTACATTTGAAGTTTATATGCATGTCACTGGCAATGTCGATCGTAGATCGACTTGTGGATCATTTAAGAGAGAGTACATGTACCTCCAATTTGTTTAGCTGTTTGAGAGTTTGAGAGCTGTTTCGCAATACAAATATTCCATTATAATTACAATTAAATGAGTCTTACAACACATAATTAATTTCCTCAGGGATAAGCACACCATTTATTAAAACTGTCGCGTCCCCAATCTTTCTGTCGGTCCTAACTCTACAAGCGCCTGACCTATGCTTAGCACTTCAGCACTGTAGGCAGTGTAGGGCCATATATGTATGTCGGAGAGGTGAATGGCAGTGTTGTATAAATTACGTTCTAAATGTAATTCAATTATAATTGCAATTACATGCTTGTAAATGTAATTGAATTACAATTACAATTACTTGATTGTGAAAGTAATTGAATTACAATTACATTTTGATTGTAATTCAATTACCAATTACTTTCAATTATTCCTTTAAAATTGGCAAATGATTTAGAATTTTTTCGATAATTTTTAATTTACTCTATTTTTACACTAAAACATCCAACGGACCAATGGCATGTAAATTGTAATATATAGCCTACATTCAATTGCATTATAAGTTTGTCAGGTATCCAAAATACGATTTGCAATTATGATCCATTAAAACAAGTTAGAGTTTATTTGATTTTTAGGAGTAGAAGTTTTTCAAAATGATAGTCTGCTAGAGAACTTAGTTGATTGCGCCTGGGTGAGTGAGTCAATTCGTCCAGCAGTGCTAAAGAGACGCTCAACTGGAGCTGAAGATGGAAGCTCTGTTTTCAGTAGGCATCCGCAGTAAGCTAGCTAAGAATGAGTGCATTACTGCATGGATACTGGATAGTCTGCTATTGAAGGTCAGGCCTTGCCGTTGAGGTCTATCAAAGTGTGCTGTAAGATTGTAAGAGGGTTGTAAGGAAAAAATAATGTTGACAATTATGTTGCCATGCAAACATAATGCAGAGCAGTTTATTCAATTAAACGGGTGGCCCGGGTCAACCCGGCAGGCTGGCATCTTTGCTGACTTTATGAAAGTAATTTGTAATTGATACTTCATTCAATTACAAATTACATGCAATATTGTAATTGAAATACAATTACAATTACTGGACTTAAAATGTAATTCAATTACAATTACAGAAGTTGTAATTCAATTACGTAATTCAATTACATGTATTTCAATTACTGAACAACTCTGGTGAATCGGGTCATCGCCTGGAGGTAAGTTCGTACAGGTGGCAGCATACAGTAAGTCAGACGGGAAGGTGTCACAGGTGACCAACCCTCCTGCCCTTCCCAGCATCTGCTGAGGATTGTTCCTACTGAGGAAGGGGCCTCGAACTGTAACTCGGTTTCACAGGATGGAGTTGGCGAGTGGATCATCATCATCATCATCATCATCATCATCATCATCAGGATCCATGGGCCGAAGGCCCGTAGGTGTCCAACGCTTGCATCAGATCCATGGGCCGAGGCCCATTTGGAGTCCAATGCTTGCATTGGATTTCATACGTATTTTTCTTTACGAACGGAGTATCTGCACCCATCCGTTCGACCTTCGCACTTCTCCCTTAAAGAGAGTTCCAGGCTTAGGACTGGCTCTGATATCCACTATCTTGTGGTATCAGAGGCGGCGATGCCGCCCACGTTTGCCAGCTTTTCAGGGTTCCTGCTGAGCCTGTCCACCTCGCGTAGCGCCCTAGGTGGTACTTCAGCCAAGACCTTCACCACTGATGGCATAGCCTCAGCAGGCACTCCCCTACTTACTGTTGCCACCCCCTCACCACGTTGAGGTGTGAGTCGGACTAATATCCGCCGTTTCCGGTTTGGTTACTGTCGACTGGCCAGGTCGGCCTGTGTTCGTGAGGACCCGCTCGCGACTAGACTCATCAGGCAGCGGTATATGCTTGGAAAAGAGTGATTCTATCCTGTAACTCTTTTACTGAACAGAGTGGGTCGGTCGCTGTTTCTCTTACCTCTATCTCACCTTCGTCTGTTCTGGGTGCTGCTCAACTGTCACCTGCCCTCACCAACTCCTGATCGGTTTCTAACTGATCAATAGGAACACGAGTTGATGGCTTAACAGATACCATGGTTTTATTTCACAAAACTTAATTGAAAACTTGCCTACTGAGAAGCAGAAATGACATTTGACGATGTACCTAGTGATCGAGCAGTGAGCAAGTCATACATATTTTAGGATGAAGACATTTCTGTTAATACCTGTCGCAGTTGGCTCCACCATATCCAGGCTTGCACAAGCACCGGCCTGTTCCTTCCATACAATTTCCCGTTGAGTATGTGCGATCACATCTACATCCTAAAATTTAATTTACTGTCAATTGTACTGGCCATGACCGGCGCCCACGCTCACATAACCGTGTTCTCCCTAGATTTGATTCCTTTAGCAGGCGCGGCTTCTTGGCTAGGATGTTGTAGAGATAGACATCGGTTTTCTAGTTGACTTTATTTTCTTCTCCTAATTATCGTTTTCTTTATACCTAAATTATTTTTGACTTTGTATGTAAAGCGCTGAGCGTTTGCTTGCGTTTAATAAAGAGCACACTTACTTACTTACTTACTTGAATTGCCGTGACAGTTTAAATTTAAAAAATTGCTCAAGTTAACTGCCAATGATCCGAAACTGATTTTAAAGTTCAAATACTAAGAAAACACTACCATGAATGTAGTCAACTCATGTGACAGCTTTTGCTTACAGTTGCAATTTGTAGTTATTTTCAATACCATGTCACAGACACTACTAACAAAATGTCTTCCAACCAGCACTACTGTCTTAGGTTTCTTTTACTTCTAGGACTCAGATTTGCAATTAGCAGACAAAATTTTTGTAGCTTTGGCGACAGATTTCAGCTCTTAATCAATTCCCAAGAATGACTTCCTGAAAACTAGCAGTGCAGTAGGCTTTTTACTCTTCAAGAATTACATCATAGTGAGTGAATAATTCAACCTACTCTGGCAAGCACGGGTGGAGCTGATGAGTGTGTTTGATGTCCGGAAGTATCCAGGTTTGCATTGCTCGCAATTGATGCCCATTGTGTTATGAAGGCAGTTGATACAGACTCCGCCTCCCTCATATTGTCCATGAATGTCTACGCTGCTACGGGCACGGTCGACCTCGGGGTCATAGCGGCACTTCTCGCTGTGGCCATGACACTGACATGCTAAAATACATAGACAGCGAAGCCGCTCATGAATTAGCTGATGTTCAGGACTTGACTTTAGAGTGGCGCTTCATAGACGTGGAGTTTACGATTGCACTGACCACTTGAGAATTCCAAATGAAACGCCGTCATAGTTGTCCATGTTTTGTTTGTCGACGAAGTAAGATAATTTATTCGGCAATTGTTGCCGTCACATGCATTTATATTTCTCAAGAGCACGTCATAATGGCAGTGCATATTTTAACTGTTTTGAACAACTGGAAAGAAATCTGTAACTAGCCTACTAGGGAGCCTACGTCGTAAGCTGCTGCCAAATTGAGCCTGTTTTAGCCATTTTCTTTTACAAAACTTAATGTACTTTTATTGTTACTTATATTCCCATTTAAGTCCGGCGTAGAAGGTTGAAAATATGACAAAATTAGGGTACCAAATACCATGGCACCAAAATGATCGACACACCTAACTCCCGTCACACAATAGGCCTAACTCTGATCACAATACAATCACTTGCACGCTGTATCCTGTAGTCAGAAAACGGGAATAGGAGAATAACTAGACCAACTACATGCTTGCATTCTATCACAGGCGACGGCACCTGCTTTTGTCTCTGGGTGCATGGGTTCTACCTCGGGAAAAGTTTTATATTCAACATTGCCGTAGGTTAGTGTTAGGAAATTTTCGGAGACGTTTGGACGTTTCCGTATTATTATTATTTATTTATTATTTATGTACGGGCTGTGAGACCATGCAATGTTGGGTATTTGTGTTGTACTTTTAGTTCTCAAGTTGTGAGATTACTGGTAGTTACTGTAAAATATTTGAATATAAGGTCCGAATTCTTGTGGGTGCGACGCAACTTCTTCTCCGGTTGTATTCGCACCCAAGGCTCCCAGAAGTCGACGCCTATATGCAATTATGCATCTATAATGTTTGCATGGTGGATGACTGGGTGGACCCATATTTGTCACCCAAATTGGTCCACCCAGCAAACAAACATTTATTGAATGTAACTATAGTATTAGTTAGCTATCGTGTTACTATTTTAGTTAAGACAGAGTTTGGTCACAACAACTTCCCAGATGGTAAGATCAATTACTACGGACAAACTTGAGCGCGTAAATCTGCGTGGCGTAGCCTTTAATGTCTGGATCCGAATGTCCTTTGCCCTGCCGTTGCTAGTAAAAGGAACAGTCTTGTTGTCCTCGAGACCAAGGTCTTGATCTCGAGTGCACTTGAGTTCGTTTTTAGAAGGGTCGGTCTTGGTCATGGTATTGAGACCAAAGGTCTTGGTCTTGAGGTTCAAAGTCAGTCTTGGCCTTGAACTTGGTCTTTATGTTCAAAGTCTTTGTCTTGGTACTGCGAGACCTAGACCATTTCGAATTAGAAGGTCAATAATTAAATATAATTTTAATATTGTAAACTAACATTGAAAGTAGATTATTACGTGGGACAAATCACTCAAACTACGGTGACAAATCGTAAAACTTCTGAAACATCTGTCCCAGAAGCTGCACTGTTAAAATATGCACTGCCATTATGTAAGACTTATGGAGCCCGTATAGCATGTCATGCATATGAAATAATATAGTAGGACAAGGAAGCTCATATGAGAATAAGCTATGGCCATATGGTCAACATATGTCTTTCATATGAAGCTGTTGTTTGGGGTCGTCGCCAGCTTTCAAATTAAAAATGCTGCTCAAGAAGTCTCTGCAGGGGGCCTATTATACTTTCGGCGTAGCGCCTATCTTCTTTAAAGCGGATTTTCTGAATGCTATATTATGGTGAACGAAGGAATCATTATAATTGCACGTGTCTACGTGAAATGATGAGAAACCTTACGTTCGCAGACATTGATGGCATCTTGAGTGGCAGGTCGCCAAGGTTTCTGCACAAATCCAGGACAACAAGTTTCACACTGCTCGCCACACGTGTTGTGCTGACATCTGCAGACCAGCTTGGTTGTGTCCACTGGAACAGTTATGTCACAGTCGCTGGCATGGCCAAAGCAGATGCACACACTACCAATCGAGATGTCCTTTATACTGTAGTAGTACTGAAAAATATTTCAAAATGACCTATCAAAATATTGTAGAACTTTAATTTAATAAACTGATGTAACTGTTTTGGCACACTACAAACAAGCTTAAGCATGTGATGTACATGTAGGTAATTGAGCTGTAATATGCCAAAACTAATTCATGTCGACGGCAACGGCCTATGTTGTCATAAGCTGCCGTTAAACCGAGTATCTATCCATGTAGGCGAGTAGCCTACTCGCTGGAAAGCAACGAGGAGTTCCCTTGCTATGCGAAAGTTTCAACAATCAGATGGATTTGAAGGTGTCATGGATACATTTTGCGTCGCAAATTTCCTGTGAACGGATTACGTTTAGTCTAGAAGCTTTCGATAGCAAGGCTTTGGTGGAACTAGGTTGATGCCACGAGAATGCCTCCTTGAAAATTATTCGAAGTAGCCTCTGGATACAGTCACGTGATCTGTACATTATATATAAGCTGGATCGATGGCTTAGGTTATTTATGCGCGCGTCAAGATTCTGGTTCTATAGTTGCGGACTGAACCAGGATCGCTGTTCTAACTGACGATATATTTCTTGGATTTAAAGGGTTTTTATTGGCTTTTCATATAGTCTTCAGATTTTATCTCACTCATCATTATTCAATGAGCTCATCTGATCATCTTTGTCTGGTCATACCAAAATCAAGAACCGTTCTTGGCAAACGAGCTTTTTCAGTATCTGGACCTACTTTTTGGAACTCTCTTCCTGTGTCTGTACGCTGTGCTCAGTCGCTTGGGTCGTTTCGTTCGCGGATGAAAACTTACCTCTTTGAAATTGCTTATCCACCGTAGGCTGTCTCTCTGTCTCTTACGGACTGATCTTTTGGATGTTGACCTGATTACGGCTTGGTTTTAGTGTGCCATCGGTTGATGCCTTGTGCATTAGACACCGGCGCAATAGAAGTTGCTAATTACATTACATCACTATATGTAGGCCTAATTAATGTTATTGCTACATCATTTAACAGCAATATAAGCTGGTCATTATTTACATAATTGAATCTTTTTCGACCTATGTTGTTCACGAGTGTTTCACGTTCCTGTTGGATCTAGTTTCCTTACTTAATAACTTGGCCTACTATGTTGCTACTTAAGCTAGAGTAAGGATCTTTCCAGATTGTAAGGTAATCTTATATTACTGATGTATACCCTTCGAGTGATTGTTGGATCTACGCCCATGAGATGCCCATGAAGAGTGGCTGTCCTCAACAGCCGAAGACGAATGTCCGTTGCCTTCGTCCACTCCTGCAGACTCCCTGCGTATGAGAAATTGTGGGAATTTGGACGATTATTGACAAGTGACACATCGATCTACAAGCAGAATCAGCGCTCACTCAAAGCGAAAATCTACACAGAAATGCACAACATGGAGACATATTGGAGACCTAGCACAAAACATTAAACCAATGTACTGTAAACATATGCCCTATCGTAGGGTTAGAGAAATGTGCAGTATTCTTAAGCTTTTTGCGCATTTAGTTTACGAATCTGTTTAACATAAAGGATTAAGGACAACAGATCATTCGATGAATTCCGGTATTTGAGAACTCTTTCAGCAAAATTGATAGATTCTTGAGTCATATACGCTGATACCATTGGAAAGTAAGTCATGTAACGATCTAGCGATAATTGAAGAAAAAGATGTTGCAAAGCGTCGCAACTCTTTCTTCAGTTAAAGTCTTGGACAGACCGTCTGAGCCGGACCCATTAGGCATAAGGTAAGGTATTGGGTGGTTATCATGGTCGGTCAGTTCAGTCCAGTACCGTAACAGTACACGTCTTAATTCAGATGGAGGAAAGCTAAGAAGTTGAGCGAAATACTGGAAAGGTCACGGCAGGCCCTACTATTACTAATCATTAGTATTCTGTTAACAAAACGACCCATGCTTAACCTTCCTTGAAGAGCAGCTACTGTTAGGGACAAAGATAGAATATATGTATATATGGAATTATCTGAAGTAGAAATTACACTAAAGTGGGTGATTCTGGGCTTACGACTCGGTTGGAATCACTACCACCCCGCCATGTTATTTACAATTCGCTACCGCAATGAACATATAAATACTATTGCGAATGATATACGATGCAAAATGACATAGGCACAAATTGTTAGCACAGTCGAATACGACTATTTATGTACTCTGTATAGGCCTAAGTGTATATAATATATGATCCTTGTAATGACGCCTATCACCGTCGATATGACGGCGGCGTTAAATAAATGATATTAAGCTAGTATACGATGCAGATGAAGAAATTGGGAGTAACCTAGTGGCAGACTTCCTCGGCCTTTGCCTTTCATGTCGCCATGAGACTGGTATTTGAATCCTGGTGCATTACGTGTCACCTGTGGAAAGAAAGTTTGTCCGTTTCTTGGATCAGTTATTAGTCTGTGTGCGAATCCAACGGCGCAACGTTGTACATAAAGTAAACGCTATAGAAGAGGCATTCAACACACTTCGATGTTTTTATCTTATACCTTCTCAAACAAAATGATCACAATATTCAAAACCAAGGAACATACATTCCTGAATTTTAAAAGTTGTGGAAAAGTGTCATCAGTTCGCTTACCTCTCCGTCTTCAAGTGGAACAACAGTGGAGTAATTTGTTGCACAGATAACCGAATCATCTTCAACGATGCGGTCGCTGTAACCTTCACGACCAAAGAAGACGCTACAGTCACTCGGAGTGTCAGCGAAGAACTGCCATGGTTGCCATGTCTTTCCATGATCCCTAGAGCGCTCAATGGCAAACACCCCAGGACGGGGTGAGTTACCCATCTTTATATACACGTAGGCCACATGGAATTCCTACAAAAGTAAATGCTCAGAGGCTACACTGTTGCAGTTACATGTTTGTGGCTTTCAGATGGAGATATTTGGAGGCAAAGTATTTAAATAAATTCTAGCACGGGCTTATCAACCTCTTTACACAGGACTATGCAGTTTTATGTTTTAGTAAGAGAAAATACACATTTCAGGCACATTTCGTGCAGCCTACCTGATCCAGAGCTGTTACCATAAGAAGCCACACAGACCCGCGGCCATACAATTAAAACCAAATATTACACGAATGCCAACGTAAAACAGTTTAATTACAGACATTTATCATAATCTGGAAAGACCAAGCTGTGAATTAAATTGAAGTTAACAGCTTTTCGTCACACTAGGAGCAGCCATAAACAGTAGCGTATCCAGGAGACAATATCTGGGTCTCCATTGGACTTGGTAACAAAAGTTAAATTTTTTGTATAGGTCTATCGCTTATAAAAGCATATATAAGAATGTCGGAAACTTATTTTGGGTTTTGAAGCCGTAAAACCACCCCTGAATTCGCCCATGGTCATAAATATGATATCGATGACTGCAGGGCCGTAGCGAGGCATGTGCCAACGGTGCCGTGGCACAGGGCGCAACTCAAGAGGGGGCGCAAATTTTGAGATGGAACGATTTAATATTGAAATATGAAATATCCATCATAAAATTTAATAATAAGAATTTACAACTCTGGCATAGACCGAAATGGACGCAGAAGCGAACTGCCGTGATTGGTGAATATTTACCCGGTGAAAATGGCGATACTGCGCTGTGACTGGTGGAAAAGCGAGCGAAAAGAACGTGATTCTTTAGGCGAGTAGGCTATATTTGCTTATAAAACGAGGCGAGGCACCGAGAAGGGCTCTTAGATGAGTCTGCACGTACCGTCCCTGCTTACTGAAAAAATGCATAGCTATTGATTGGACGCTAGTTAATTCGATCCCGATGAAACTGTAAGATTTTGGAAAAGACAGCGAACTTAATCAAACAGACTAATAAATATAATTTTCGCGTAATTGGATGTGGAGACCGGTATTCGGTATCTCCAGTGAATTTGTGTTAATTAATAATTAAACTTTAATCAGAACTATTGAAATGGCGGATGTTGAGTTGTCAGTGCCAGCTAATGCAGAGCTATAATGACTTAGGGCCTAATCCAGAAATTTATACAGCGTTAAGACAGGGAGTGAACACAGACCGATAATGAAAGTACCGGTGTTGGGACGAGGCCCAATCACAGCGGACACTTTTCTGTCGCCACTAAACCCGGTCGTAGGCTCTAAGTTCGGCCTATAGTATCTGAAGAGCTGAAAGACAAAGCGGCAATAATATTGGCGCTGTGGGCCTACAAGACCCCGTATGAGCGCACGCCTACTTCATAAACGCCGTGTTGATTACACGATGTTATGGGCCTACGGAGGGGGATCGAACCCGACTGAAATTGAATCCTTTAACATTGGAACTTGCCCGAACCTCTCTGTCCTCAAAGTCCCTCAACAGCGAAATAAATCTAAAGTGACTAAAATGAAATGTTAAAGGAAGCACAGACACTTTGTTTCTAGGCCTCTTTTCTCTTAGAGACAAAGCCTTATATTATATTCAAGATAATAAATATTGGTCGTTGTTGGTTAAGTTGATCTTTGAGGGGGGCGCTAGATTTACGCTTGGCACAGGGCGCAATTATAGCTTGCTACGGCCCTGGATGACTGTATTGTAATGCTCTTATGTTTTATTTATTATATATTTCATAATATAATTAATAATAATAATAATAATAATAATAATTACGACAATTTATATGGCGCCGTAACACGGCCATGCCTTTACAAAGGCGCCTAACAAGACAACTAACAGCAGTCGGGATAAGCCCTGGCGAACAAATGTGATTTTAGCATGGATTTAAAAGAGTCCAATGAGTCGGTCAATCGGATAGCAGGAGGAAGTCTGTTCCAGCATCGAGGACCGGCGGCCGAGAAAGCACGATCACCATAACTTGTTGTTGAAAGAATTAACTCATGATGACCACGTGAATATAATACAGTATGTTAATACATGTAGCCTACATTAGACTGGTCCAAACTTACATGGGGAAATATATTTTTCAAAATATGCTGCTCCACAAGGCTGCCCCTGTTACACTTGACTAGAAGACTCTGTGTTGAAAAATTGAAGAGATCTGAGCATGTTTAGAGGTCGCTAGGTTTTGACACTTTTGTAGAAATTGCAAAAATTGTGCATCTGACGCACGAAATCGCTTCATTGTGAATTAAAATTAGCACCCATGAACATCAAGCACCATCTTTCTAAATCATGATCATATATGTCAACTGTATTTAAGTAAATCAAAGAATAATAAGCTTATTTACAAATAAACACTTGTTTCAAGTTCTTTCTGATAGATAAACGGTTGTTGGCTTATAGGTAATTTTTAATTTTGCATGCCAACTTTTCATTACAATTCGTTTCATATACAATTGGATTGTTCAATATGGCTCTATATGCTGCTCATTTAACATGCATAGAGTATTTTTTAAATCTGCGAAGCCAGCCTTGAATATGAAATAAGCTTACAGCACATGTTTTTTCACTTTCTGCAATAAAAGCTCATACGTGACAAAAACGGCATCTATGGTGGAACTGGCATCAACCAGAAGTTTCCCACAATGTTGGTTGTTAGGATGCCTGACAAACACATTCTTGGGTCTGGACTCCCAAAAAATGAGGCAATCCTGAGGAATTTCATGTTTCATTACCAGAATGGACTAACAGTTGGTTGAGCCACGAAAGCAACAATAGTCGCTGCGTTGGTAATTCGGGAGAAGGCTAGAATCCCCGCACAGAGTGTTGATTCGGGTGTTCGAAAGCACTGGAAGTTGTATGAGCCAAGATTTCTGCTGATTCAATGAGTTACATTTTGAGGTCGATTTAAATTAACTCTTTCAGTCGTCATCTTGATCTTCTTACCATCCAGGGTCAAGAACAACCCACAGCCTTCCTATCAAATTTACTCCCTGACCACTGGACCCTACTTTCCAGTTGATGAAGGCAAATGTCAAACTGTTGATGGTCGTCAATGACTGCGCGGAACGCGGAGTGGCTCTGATCCATTCTTACAATGATGTAATAAGGATGAGTCACAGAAACAATACTTGCTGCAACTTGTCTCCAGTCATCGGACAAAATTTTCTGTTCCAACGAAGGCAAATTGAAATAATAGTGGGTTGCGGGTTTTCAAACACTTCAATGACGGGATTTATGCAGACTGGATAACTTCTTTAATTATCTAAACTATATTTCATTACAAACTTAATACAGCCTGACTAAGCAGTAACACTGCAGTATATATTTCTAATTGGGGCTGTTTATTGTTAAAAATAAAAACTGACTTGAAAAAAAGTTATAACTGATTTGAAAAAAATCAAAATTATTCATGTTTTTTGACAAGTTCATACTATATAGCAAAAAGTCATAAAACATAGCGACCTCTAAATATAATCCAATCTTTCCAAAATTTTGCATAGAGACTCATGTTTTCATGTATGTATGTATGTATGTATGAGCACTTGTTATAGCGCCACTTCAAGATTTCTACTCAGAGGCGCTCCCGACTACAGCGCGGACACTGAATCGGAGTTTCACGCCGAAGCGCATGAGCAATTGCGAGTGAAGGACTTGCCCAGGGTTCCTACGCGGCGGCTTGAGGTGGATTCGAACCTGCAACCCTCCGGCTGCAAGGCAACGAACATACCCCTACACCACCGCGCCCCACAAATGTGTAACAAGGGCAGCCTTGTGGAGCAATGCATTTCCAACTTTTAATTTTTTGGACCACGCTAATGTACATGTATGTTGTCGGCTTGAAAAAACATTCCACATATAAGCAGGCACTCATTTAAACCAAAAGGCCTATCATCGGTTACTTGGCTTCAAATGGTTCTCATTATAACTACTTACGTTTGCCCTACTCTTGAAATTAAGTGCTATGAAACTAGCGTGTTATCTTATGATGCTATAAATTCACAAGGAAATTGTATTTCTCAAATTGCCCTCATTATGCACTGCATCTCCTAATGTAGTCCTGCATCCTTTAGTCATATATCATATATTCCAACCGACAGGCTGAAATAAAACATCACACCACACCGACACACAGACACACACACACACACACCGACACACAGACACAGACACACACACACACACACCGACACACAGACACACACACACACACCGACACACCGACACACAGACACACACACACACACACACACACACACTCACACATACACACACACACACAAACACACACACACACACTATGCGACTGCGATCGAGTCTGAACCATAGGGACCGTGTATACGCCGCCTTTTGCCGCGTATTTTCATCTCGGCGGAGGACGACCGACACGGATCGTTGGACTGACCTCGACCGACAGTCACTGGTGACGTTTCAATCTACCGACCGACATGTGACGAATGCCTCTTCTAACTATTCTGGCAACTTGACGAATTGTCCCGACCTGCGTCATCTTCTATCAACGAGAGGAACTGCACGGCGGCAGTTTCATCGTGTGCTGCGAGCGCGCTGTCACCTGTCGTCTCTTCACCCCATCGACGCAACTTGGCTCAGGGACTCGGAACGTCTCTGCCATCTGTCAACTGTTGACGGGAATCCGTTGGTTGGCTCCACGTGTGTGCGTGGGCCCACCATTGGTGACTCTTTTTCTAGTGTTTTCTAAATTGCTTTGCTACCTCGTGTAATAGTCTTGTGGCAAATGAACAAGGCCGTAGCCAGGATTTTGTTTCGGGGGTGGTTACTAGTCCTTGAGCAAGCCGACAAGCAACTGAGTCAACCGACTAAGGGGTTTGGAGGAGAGTCGTGAGCTCTCAAAGCGGGTCCAGAGCGGCCTATACATTACTCACTGTAATACAGTTAGCCTAGTACTAATCGATTCCATAGCCTCAATTTTACAAATGGGCCAATGGTACTTAATGCAGCTGCTCGTTTGATCGCCCGCCTCCCTCGTTTTTCCAATATTTCCACTTTTATTGGCTTCCTTTAACTGCTCGGATTCAGTTTGAAAATCTCTATCTTAACTGTGAAACGTTTTGGGTTAAGACTAGCACACACACAGACGTGCGCGCACAAACACATACGAATACATGCATACGCACGTAGCTCTACTGTAACAGTCAGTGACATGAAACAGTTTAATTCCGTATGAGAGTTGTTGCATACCTGTTGGAGGTGAATAGTGAGGTTGACTTCGTTGTACTGGAATCCCCTGGAAAGAGGAGGACTCTGCCACCATCTCTCTGTTCCATCAACCGCAAACTCCGGCGAATGGATCTTCCTGTGATCTGAGAGATTGCATTTATCGCACAGCTGACCTTGGATAACTTCGAAGTCCCCGATCCCGTTCTTCTTGTCTGGATTGGCTCCGGTCAGCTTACAGAACAACTCCGGTTCGGAAACTCCGACTCCACAAGTCGCCGTTGCCTCGATCGGACGTCCAGAGGCAAGGTTAAAGTATGGTGGGGTCAGAACTTGGCCGGACACTAAGCCAACGACCACAACCAGGAAACAAATCCCAGAGATCTGTACCTTTAGTTTAACCATTTCGACGGTACTTCTAGTTACAGTCGCCATCTTCTGTCTCCAAACGTCTATGCAAAACCACCACCAACGCTCACTAGTCGTTAGACCTGTTCACTCTGAAAAGAGGGGGACAGTGTCAATGTTTCATACTTATATAATTATTATTTTATATGTATATATATTCTATAATATTAATATGGCTGTGCATGTAGAGTTCAGACTGGATTTGAGCTCCTCTTATTGCCCCAGTCCGTCGAGTGTGCAGCTGGTTCTTTGGTCTCTCTATCTGGGATGACACTAGTCTTGTATATTTGTAAACTGGGCGTTAGAGGTTTTACGATACAATACAACTGATCTTTGATATCGCCCATCTTACTAAGGTTGCCCAAGCTCAGAAGTGCCACACGCCTCGGCGGCGCAGAAGCAATTATATTGCAGAGCAATTGTGCGCCAAGGACTTGCTCAAGGTCCCTACGCGGACGGCTTGAGGTGGATTCGAATCTGCAACCCTCCGGCTGCAAGGCACCGAACATACCCCTACACCACCGCGCCCCACCCGTTTTGTTTAAGCCTGCTGCTTTGTTTGGGCTGACGTTTGTGCTACGTGTTGAAGTTCTTGGATGTTCGTCCGTTCTGTTAAGTATAAATTTCTCTGTAAATAGATAATAAATACCTCTTGTCTAAACTCGGGACTCTTAGCCGTTTGTTCCTAAACCAACACGCCACAATATACATGTAGAAGGAAATCATTTTGCCGACAATTGCTTTGACAGTTATTGCCCAGTTTCAGGACATTAGGAACTAATAATGGCTAAGTAATTATCACATTCATCGTCATCGTCATTGTCATCGTCATCGTCATCGTCATCGTAATCGTCATCGTCATCGTCATCGTCATCGTCATCATCATCATCATCATCATCATCATCATCATCATCATCATCATCATCATCATCATCATCGTCATCGTCATCGTCATCGTCATCGTCATCGTCATCGTCATCGTCATCGTCATCGACATCATCATCATCATCATCATCATCATCATCATCATCATCATCATCATCATCATCATCATCATCATCATCATCATCATCATCATCATCATCATCATCATCATCATCATCATCATCATCATCATCATCATCATCATCATCATCATCACTTCCTGACGGCAGCCCTTTGGCGGCGATGGGTACGAATGAACGAACTCCACTGTCCTCAATCACTGGTCAAGTCCAGTGCTTCTCTTAGTGTTAGTCCCTGAGACCCCCAAAATTACATTATATAAAATGCCCCATAATTATGCACACACTCCTATAATTATATAGGCCTACATGTACAGTTAAGGTGTATGGCTGCATTAGTTAAGACATTGTAGTGTGGAAGGTTAATTATTTAATCGAACAAGTGTTACAACCCGCACTATAATGGATAATTTTAAAGCTAGGATTCGGGGTCAATTTGAGATGCTGGGCTAATCCGTGAGGATGTTGGTGAGTTGTGATTGGCCGAACTGAAAAGGTAACGGTTGAGAAATACCGTCTGCTAATTGAACCGATTTTTGACGCCTTGACGCTAGACTGCATAGATTAACATATTGTTGGTCGATGACTGTCGTGGGCTTCGGTAGTCACGCGAGTCAGTTTCATCGTACAAACTTCTGATTGCTCAACAGATTTGGCAATTTGTTTCAGGGACGATGAGCCAGTTACAATTGAGTTATGTTGATGAAGAACATTGGCATTGAAATGAAGAATCGTTAGGGAGGTGTCGGAAGACACACTTCGCTGAGTTAGAGGTAGCCTAAACGAACGCTCGTGAATAAGCTGGTGCCCTGCGCTTGGCTTTCGAGTGCCGCTTTAGAAGTTTGGAGATTACGATTACGATTACGCTGCGAACTATGAGGACTAATAGCGGTCGAGACGTTTGCGATTCGCTGGATTGCTGTTCAAATCCAGTAGCGAAGATAGATGTAGGATTCACACCTCTTACGCAGATCGTTTGACAGTTATACGAACTATTGTTTTGGTGATCGGTTTGCCGTGAATCATCGCCGAATTCAAGCTTGAAGTAAGCTAGGAAATCGTCCAACATCGCAAGAAGAAAACTTCGAACAGAACGACTTCAGCAATATGGAAGAAGACAAGCTTGCCAAGATGGAAGGTCAGCGCCCCTCAAATAACTGTCTGGGACGAGCTCTTATTTAATTTAATATAAACATTTTCATCTCAAGGAGTTGTTTGGGGAGGTAGCTTAAGACCTATTATAAAACGTAACTTTAACACAACTTTAGGTGCTGGTTCTATATGTAAGGTTCAATATAATAATGCACTTCTGATCTTGTAAGATCATGTTATTGTATCTATGACAATTGTAATATGGTTTCATTTTCATTTCATTTCAGATATTTATATAGCGCCCTTCAAGATTTCTACTCAGAGGCGCTCCCGAATACAGCGCGGACACTGAATCGGAGTTTCACGCCGAAGCGCATGAGCAATTGCGAGTGAAGGACTTGCCCAGGGTCCCTACGCGGCGGCTTGAGGTGGATTCGAACCTGCAACCCTCCGGCTGCAAGGCACCAAATATACCCCTAATATAGTTGTACTCTAAGCTTACATATTGAACTTATTAATATCAGATGAAATTCAAGATTGTGCTCACTGGTCTCTTATGATAGGCTTACATGCAAAGCTAGCCTCACAACTGCAATATAAAAAGTAACGCAAGATCAAACTCACGGGTCTTTAGAGTGAAGGTCGGTTGCAACGGGTTTATACCTCTAATACTTCGTCAACATGTATGAAAGGATGAAACATACACACACGCCTACGGCCACACGCACAGATGCACACACGTAGACACAAACAGATAATCCCCATGTATAGCCAGTATATAGCCTATTCGTCTGGCGTAATATGCTAAGTGCATTAAAAATTTTAAAAATTAATAGACGCTACCCTCCCAGCGGGAATTGCATGCACCTCCGTAATTGGGCTTTAACCAACGTATAGACCAGCATACAGCCCTACATGGTACATAATATACTGTAGGCCTGCATATAGGTCTACAACTGAACATTAGACACACACCTACAGTCCTACACACACCAACACACACACACCTACATGTACACACACACACACGCACACACGTATAATAGCTTATGTTTCCGTCTGGCGTACGAATGCTGAGTGCACTTAGTCCACTAAAAATTCTAAAAATCAACATTCTCTCAGCGGCTAGGGATTTAACCAACATATAGGCCTACAGCAGAACATTAAAAATTTTGAAGTCTCGTATCTCGGAACAGCAATTTTTTATGTTGCTAATATAGGCCAAGTTCGATCCATGGCGCATGAGGTACGTTTGTAAATGCGTATAATTATACCCCCAACTAAGTCACTCCGACTCGTATGCTTATGTGGATGCCTGAGACTAAAGTACAAATTGTTGATTACAGTCTTCCATAAGACGCCAACGCTGTTTTTAAATTGAAGCTTGCACCTTCGCCCTCATTTTGTATTTGTATCTTCTATGTATTCACAGAAAGTTCGACTTCGTTTTAGGACCCACAGTGCCACACTGCTGCCAGAAAATCCTCTCGACTGTAGCAAATCAGGCTATTTTAATAGGAACGGGAGGAATTAACATTTCATTCACTGATATACATCACCCTGCCACATACCATGGAGAACGGACATTATCCCCTGGACATAATCCCCGGACATAATCCCCGGACAAAAGTCCCCGGACAAAATCCCCCAAGCTAGGACATAATTCCCCCATGGCAGGTTACGATATAATCGTATAATATTTTAAAAGTTTATTATACTAGTCTGTCCAAAATTGTTACCAGTAGCAGCAAAATGATGAAAATAATAGTTGGCATAAATTGAATTTTGATTGTTTGATGAATCTATTTCGAACTAATATAAAATTGTTTCCGTAAATAGAACTGAACGACATTAGGCCTAACACGTCTTAACTTTAAACCTAAATGACACTAACAAGTCTTCACTTTATAACTGAATAACCGATTGACACTAACAAGTCTTAACTTTCGAACTGAATGACACTAACAAGTCTAAAGTGTAGGCCTATAATACCTGAATGACATATCAAACAAAAACAGAGAAATTAAGGTTTATCAATGACATGCAGAAATTGGCTAAATGCACAGAGGGGGGATTATGTCCGGGGTATTATGTCCTACGTAAAATCGGGGGATTTTGTCCGGGGGCTTTTGTCCGGGGGGATTATGTCCTACACTCACATACCATTCAGGTCTATCAGTTTTCTGGCATTGCTTCTTCTACATCGGGAATACCGTCGTGTCCCCTAATAGGTTAAGGTGCAAAATGTTCGCAGTGCCATAACTATTCACAACCCTTCCAGCATACCAATAGATATCTATTGGGATCCACAGAGGTCCTGCGGGGTCTTATATTGGCCCCATATGGGCATACTGGCAGGAAAATTACTTAATCTTGAAAGACATCAAAGCATGATGATATTATGTAGGCCTACTTATTTAAAGCTCGAATTAATCGTTAATAATTTTAACGATGAAATTTATTTTTAACGATTAATCCAAGACTACTTAAGGGTTTGTTATAAATAATAACACAGTAAATGAATAAATAAAGTTACATAGGGTCTGCAAAAAATAAAAAGCGGGCTAAACGTGACAAAAAGAAAAAAAGGAAAAACGAGATTTTTGAAAAACCGAAAAATCCGTTTTAACAGCTCTGTTTAGAACTATGTCAGTCGTGGTCATGGTTAAAGCCATATATGCTACTTGTTGTTGGCATATGTGCAAAGAATCCATTGAAGCCGATAAGTCTGTCATCACTCTCTGTCTCTATCTGTCGCTCTCTGTCTGTCTCTGTCTGTGTCTGTGTCTCTCTGTCTGTGTTCACTGTCTCTGTGTGTCTCTGTCTGTCTTTCTCTCTCTCTCCTGTATAGTGTATACTCTATCTACTCTTTGGCAAGTTTGACAAAAGTTAGCCGATTCGCAGACTTGCGAAATGTGCGTCGTCTTCAATGCAATTAAGACACTGCTATGAAAAGCGACTAAGGTAATTGGGTGACTTGGTGGCTCGCGCGCGCTTGATATCGGTCGTTTCGTATTATAATTATAGGTAGCCCACACCAGCAAAACCATTGAAGCCATTTGAGGCAACGAGCCAAATTCTAGGGCTCTTGTGTTCTGTGCGGTGTTGTAATCTCACGCAAATAAAACAATGCCTCTGTGCAATGAGCCTATTTTTCATTTAATTGATGAACCTTAATTATTGACCCGTTTTTGTTCGTTGTGTCACCTGACACCGGTCGTTAAGACAGAGACTAAAGACTTGTTATCGTCATTTAGGTCTAAAGACTTGTTAGTGTTATTTACGTCCTAAGTTAAGACTTGCTAATTACTGTCGTTTAGGTCTTAACCTAAGTCTTGTCAATGTCACTTCTACGCTTGATATCGGTCGTTTCGCATATATATATATGGGTACACCGGCAAACCCGTCAAAGCCACTTGAGGCAATGAGCCAACTTCAAAGGCTCTTGTGTTCTGTGTAGTGCTGTAATCTGACTCAAACTAAGCAATGCCTCAAAGTTAGTCGCCATGCTGCCTTTCCCCAAACTCCCTTTCAAGAGAAGGGAAAGTAAGCCACTGCCCCCGTGTGGTTATTCTTCCTAATGTAACTTATGTCTGATTTGCACGGAACAGTGGCTTCTCATTACCTATGAAGATCACCATAATTTTAGTTCAGGTACGTATTCTTTATAAGCACGTCTACTAACATACCGGGTAATTGATCTTTGCACTGTGGCCCTGAACGCCCTGAACACTCGTCAGTTCTCAATAAAATCTATTAATAATAATAATAATAAATAATAATATCTCAATAAAATCTATTGGTGCCACTACCTGGAATAAAATTCCTCAAGAAATCAGAAAATCTCGCCTCACTTACACTGTTTAAGAATAAGCTTCGCACTTATTTAGTTGAAGGTGATTATTAATGCTTTGATGTATTAATCTTTTATTTCCATGTGTTTAACTGCACTTCCCATCATTCCTTTTACTTTCGATATTTAGTTTAAATTAGTTAAGGTTAGTTAAGATTTTTATGTTAATCAAGTCAACAACTGTTATAATAAGTAAAGCATCTTTCGGTCGCCACATATTCTATTGAAATTACATAGAGGTGTCCCTACTTAGCGGGATCTTTGATCCCTTCAGGGCCTTCCCTTGTGGCATTCAACAATCCATACTTAAAAGTGCAATCTGATTTGTAATATTATTGTTTATCGTTGTTTGGCTACAAATAAACGATTGATTGATTGATTGATTGATTAACAATATTGTCTGCATAAGAATGCGTCAGCCACAAATAAACGAATTTGATTGATTGGTTGCTTAAACCACCTAGAAACCTTAGTCATATGCTTTACCTATTTCAGGTTTTTGGATTTTTTTATTAAAGCATAGATTTATAAATTATACGAATTTTTAAAAAATACCTTATGCCTGTAAATTTTTATCACCCGGGAATGATTTCAGACGATGGGTGATAGAAATGGTTTTCCCGGATATTCTGTACCGGGGGAACGGACATTATCCCCCCCTGGACATAATCCCCGGACATAATCCCCCGGACAAAAGCCCCCGGACAAAATCCCCCAAGATAGGACATAATCCCCTCTACTACGATATAATCGTATATTTTTGATTCCAAAATAGGATGCTATAGGATTTAATCACCACAAAATAAACCATTTTATCCAATAACATCTATAAGAATACTGAAAGGTTTATATTTGTAAGTTTAATTTTAGAAGTGAACGAAATAAACAAGTCTTTCAGTTGAGAACTGAACGACATTAACACGTCTTAACTTTAAACCTAAATGACACTAACTAGTCGTCACTTCATAACTGAATAACCGATTGACACTAACAAGTCTTAACTTTCGAACTGAATGACACTAACAAGTCTTTAGTTTAGGCCTACACCTGAATGACATAGCGAACAAAAACAGGGCAATTAAGGTTTATCAATGACATACAGAAATAGGCTAATTGCACAGAGGGGGGATTTTCTCCGGGGGATTATGTCCTACACAAAATCAGGGGAATTTTGTCCGGGGGCTTTGTCCGGGGGATTATGTCCGGGGATTATGGGAGGATAATGTCCTACACTCTCTATACCGGCATATACCATCCGGGAGATAAATTTATTCATTCCCCCGGATAGCTGTAGGACGGATAGAATATGACGGGACACAGGCCACTCGAATATCGGTGGCCTCTACTCAACTAGCAACTAATCAAAGTTTCTGTTAAGACTATTCAAGACGAAGCTTGTTAAGAAATCTTGCTCTGATCCAAACCAATAGTATCTTTCCATTTCTCTTAACCTGAAAACAGTTTTGGAAACACTACAGTCTGACCCACCCATAACAGTTCCCGTCTTCTTACCTCCTTAATAGTTCTTGTTCTTGCAAAATCCGGATTTTGTAGGCTATAACGTAAGCTATTTCTGGCTCCAGCTTGACCCAGCGGTTCTGAATAAGTATGTGCTCTGCTCAACCTTTTTACGGTAGCGCTCTACGTCTCGATGACTGTGGCCTTGACAGCAACTACAACCGGTTGCTCCTCCCCAAACGTTTAATCCTGGCGATAACGGAAACTTAACATTTTCTGGGATCCACTAAGCCTATAGATCCTAGTCACTCGACGCTAAGTAGTCTCTGCAAAAGAAAAAATTTATTATGCCACTAAACAGTTTAGAGGTCTGTGTGTAATCACATGGTATCCGATGGTATGCTCGAACAAACAGCAATTACAATGCCAGTCTTGCATTCCTGGCCTCAAGTGTTCGTCCAATATTGTATTGTATCGCATTAAAAGATTTATAAAGCGCCTTTCAGAGCGATTAGATGGAGACAACGCATTTCAGAGACAGGGACCAATTGACAGACGGTTGACAGTACAGGGGCCCTATTCATGAAGATAGGAGTAAGCTATTCGGGAGTAGCGCCTACTCCGGGAATAACTATTCCCTGAATAAAACTTAGTCGTCGTCGGTATTCATAACAGCAGTCTAACCACTACACTATCGCGGACTGTCGAGATAAGGTTAAGATTAATTCCTAGCCTATATAAATTATATGCGCCAAAAAACGATCATATAATGACTCTGCAGTGATGCTAACATAATTATTGTAGGCCTAGTAAGACTATTTCTGAGGCGCTATTCTCCACACTGCCACAGAAGAACGCATACGTAATAAGTGACTTCAGGCATCAAGGTCTGGCCTCAACATCGAGGACAGATTTGGCAGTTGGAACCATCGGCCTTCCTCTTCTCGTTGTTTTTGCGTTCTCAGGCCATCATTTTGGAGTTGGTTTGTTTTGATGCTTAAATATAGCCAACTCAGCTACAATGACGAGTTCATTGACCACCGTATAGGCCTACTGTCAGTGGCAACATGAGACAGCGAGGAAGAGAACTGGCCACTCGCTCTCATATGCCGAGGATAAGAAAATGAAGTGGCTAACACACACCTATATCTGACCCTTCCGCTAGCTCTGAATTCTTTTCACCTGTCAGGAAGGATAAACATCTAGTTTATAATGAAAATAAATGATGCGTCAACATAGCTACTTCCGATAACCGCAAAAAACTCTTACAAGAGCTGTAGAATAGTGTTAAAACGTGAAAAAAGATGCAAAATATGGTTCGGCCTTTTATTTGCAATAAAATTGAAGATCAGCGTTAAGACAGTAAGTTAAATGCTTCAGAAATAATACCATACAATACAGATTATGAACTTACTCTACGGAAGAACAGAAAAACTACTTTCACTCGGCAGACTATTCACATAAACTAAATGTATCCCAAACTATGACCACACAGACCAGTGAGTGCATTATAGCTATCTAGAAGAACTGTTTTCAACTAGTAAACCACAAAATACTGCAGCGAATACAGTTTATTACTTTATTGCATCTCATATTGTCACAATGATCATTGCATTAGAACTAGTAATTTGCACTTCATACCATTCACGTTGCTCATGAATAGGCTACTCGTGCATGGCAGCGAGACTTCGTGGCTTGTAAATGGCTTGTGCTTATCTTTAAGTACCTCAGTGGGACTGTAAAGTGCCCCAAAATACTAGAGAAATACCTAAATATAAAGCACAGCATATAGAAACCCATCTAACATGATTAAAACTATTATTTTGTAGTTGAGTTTAAAAGCAATTAAGTAATATATTTCAAAACATCAAATGACCTAGAACAGTCTCTGTCTTAGTTTGACTTGCATCAGCGTCAGTAATATAAGTATGCCGTTCTGGAAAAGCATCTTGAAATGCACGTAGAAATACTGACTGCAGAATAAACAGTATATGAATTGCAATTGATTAGAATGAAACTGCAATGAATTACTCAAAGAAACCAAGTCCGAGGTTAAGCTACACGTAATAGATGCACTTGTGCACTATTAAGGTTTTATCTAAAGGACGACTGTTTGGCAATCACAATCAAAGTAGAAACAGAAGAACAGTAAGAATGAGAAGCCTAACCAATTCAAAAAATGTTCAGTCAGTATCTGGGTGGCTAAAGTTGCTTTTCCAAAAGCCACAAATAGTGGAACATTTCATAAAACCATGTGAGGAAATAAAACATTTTCGTAAGTATATGCAAGTACTCATGCACACAAAACTGTGAGCATGGTTCAAAAGAACACTTATACATGTAAATGTCTTTTAAAAGATTTCAAGATTTTAGAGAACAGTCATAATAACCGACAGCGATCTGCATTCAAAAGAATTTTGCTGGAAAACATTGAAAATTTCTCAATATGGTGCAACTTATCACAAACAAGCAAATGCAAGATATAGACTGGTGCAAGGCAATCACTCATGTCATTCCATTTCAATTTTGGATGCTTACGATTCTGAAAAGAAACACTTCAGTATCTACATACCAAACTTTATACGAAGGCAAAGCATTTGATATCATTAGCTGCGATTCAGAATACAATCTTAAAATTATGGAATAGAATCTTCTAGAATAACTTGTCCCAATAATTATGCATTCTGCATCAAGCAATCAATAATATTTATTATAAGTGCCTAACAAAACACATTAGAATGCGGATTTCAGGTGTAATGTCAACAGAACATTTGATGAAAACAAAACTGTTTGGCAAAAACAAAGTAACCACGGAGATAGCTGTATAATAAGAAGCCTGAGATTATCCCAGTGCAGAATACATGCTATGTGGGAAGGTGGCTCTGGGCACCTATGTAATGGGACAAGAGTCGAGTTTGATCCTGCCCACAGCCTGTGCTTGGGAGAAGTCTTGAACCACTTTGTTAAGTTCAAGGCGACGTATGCAACCAACAAACCGATCTTTGGTCCGGATGCCACGGAGCACCTCTGAAAATAAACACATCAAGTCGATGAGTAATTGCTTTCAAGGTAAACTAACAATAATATTTATTTAATTGGTCAATCACATGATTAGCTTCTTCTAAGTTTTAAGTTTCTATAAAGAACTCCTTGCTAGTGAATTGAACAGCAGAGTACAATAAACTGTACTTATAATTCAGAGCAGTAATGTCACAGATGCAGATATTTCATCTTTAATTAACGAAAAAATGAAGAAAACATTAATCACATTTCAAAATCCTACTTTAACAGAGTAGGCTATGTTGCACACAATTTAGACAATTTTTACAATGAAAGGAACGAAATGTTGCTTGCCCACCCAATGTATAAGCAAATTTTTTTGCTTGATTTACCCAATTTTCAGTCACCCAAAACGAATTTTAAAGTGTTTTTGCAGAGTTCGATCAGACCAACGGTCAACATCAGAAAGAGTAACAGACCTTACAACTATAGGCTACTCTTGGCCCTTTAGCGCGTATATGCGGTTTATTTAGTGATATTACCTTACGCTTTATAAATCTTCATATAATAATAATAATAATAATAATAAGCAATAATAATAATAATAATAATAATAGTAATAATAACAATAACAATAATAATAATAATAATAATAATAATAGGCCTTCCTTACAATCATAATCTAATAATAATCGTGGGGCTTAGCATAATAACGGTTCAAATCAGGCGCTTTGCATAATATACAATGCAATGACAATAAAAGTAAAGCATCATGAATAAGGTTAACAGACTGACACTAATCATCTGTATTCTAACCTGGTACACCACCCACGTAAAGTGGGTCTTCTGTGTTTGTGTTGGAAACGCCCTCATCGCCAACTCCAGGAATGTAGTAGTTACTTTGTCTACCTCCAGGACCACCACATTCTTGGCCTTTTGAGCTACACACCAAGTCACAAAAATCATAATTTATCAAATAATCATAATTGCAAATAACAGACTTACAGCTAATATTGCTAGCTAATACGAAACTCTACAAATTTTCAGTATCTGTAATCTAGGTCACTAAAGAAACAAAAAATGTTAATTAAATAAAAATCTGTGTCTTCTTGCTACAGTCATAAAATGCAATGTAATGAAAATCTTCGCAATTTTCTCAGCACCCACAAAAATTCCACGTCAGGGAGACCAACCAATTCACCGGCGATATATCAAATCAAGTCCGCAAAATTATAGCCAGGCTGCTCTGTTCGTTACGATGCCAGGTCAAAATCGGGGGAGATCAAGCCGAGGAGACAGCATGGTGCTACGGTGGTAATCGGTGATGATGGTGGTCGTTTGGTTACGTCTTCAAGCTATCATATCAAGATAATGACAGCTTGAAGAGTTCGGTTTCCAATCGCCGAGTGGAACGTAGCAGAGGCGAGTGCAAGCGGAGAAGAGGTGAAATTAAGAGGCGAGATAGGAGGATGAGCGAACTGGCGGAGGTCTTTTGGGAGTCCGTTCCAAAGAGCTGGTGCAGCGTAGACTGCGGTTGGATGGTTGAATAACAGTTACTGGCGAATGTAAGAGTGTTGAGAGTTTTGAAGGGCGTTGTAGCTAAGAGATAGACTACGCTACAATTTTTTAATAGATGCGTTGAGGGATTTTTAGATAATGAAGTGATTTGAGAATAGAAATTATGTGGAGTTGATTTTGGTAAGAGAGTCTGCAATGAGAGACGGAGGGAGGAGACGCGGTGAAAAGATTATTTACAGTTTTCCAGAGATTTCGAGGGTTGGATAAAGTTTGAGTGAACAAGATATGATAGGTAACGTTTTTTGGCTGAAAGAAGTTGGCTGCGATATGTTTGTCAAGGTTTTAAGTTTGTTAAGGATAGATAGGTTGCCTGAACGTCTGTTTGCTCGTTCCATGCTACGGCGCGATGATTTAAGAGCGTCAAGAAGAAAAATTAAACCAGGGATTTTTGCATGAGTTTCAAGTTTAGTTACAACTGGAGCGTGTTTGTTGAGGAGTTGGTGCAAACAAGCGATGATTATGGTTTGTTGTGGGATTAAAGAGAAGGAAGGACGATTCAAGGTCGAGTTTGAAAAGCGTCAAGGTCAATGAAGCTGAGACGGAATGAGCATAATGGGGGGCAGGAGATGGCTGGATGTTGAGTTTAGTGAATATAGGATGATGATCAGAATTAGTTGAGTTCGCCCTTAGGATGGTTGACAGGCCTGATAAGACAGATAATCAAGTCGAAAGTGTGGGATTTTGTGATGGGGAAAGAAACGTTGATCAGATTGAAAGCACTTAGGGAAGAAAAAGTGGGACTCAAATGTATCGGAAGGGTTGTTGATGCGAATGCTAACGTCACCAGTGAGAACAAATACATGGGGCGAGGTAACAGCAATAGATAGGCAAAAAAATTCAAGAGAAACACTGGGTTTTGCAGAGTAAGCTGATGATGTAGGAGGCCGATAGATATTGTAGATCGTTAGTTTAGATGTGAGCAGTTTGATAGTGATAGATGATGATTCGAAGATTTGTACGTTTAGGTGGGCGAGATAAGGACAGTAGCTGGCGGTGCAGAGGCCGGGATTTGAAAAACAAAGATTTCAGACATAAAGAATTTAATATCGGTCATTTAGGCCATTGAGATAGATTAGAAAAATTGGAACGGACTCACCGACTCCAGAGAACAGATCCATGCCGAAAACCAGGGATCCGTATCTCGAAGGAGACGCCGAAAGTTAGGAAATTAGGCTAAATTTCTGACAAAATTTGTCGTGCATCTGCTGGCTTCTCTCCTGTATGATGTATCGTATCATATCATATCTAAAAATTTGAAGAGCGCCTCTCGCAGCACAGACTATTCAGAGGCGCTTTCAAGGCGGAAGCCCCGGGGCAAAGAAACGCCTTAAGAGAGCGAGAGGATGTGTGAGAAATATCAGACATGAGCTTAGCCCGTAGAATAGGAGGGAAGTAATTCCAAGTGGAGGGATCTGTCACAGCAAATGCCCGGTATTGAGCCAAGGCAGGCCTAACACGAGGGACAAAGAGGTCCAGACGGCCAGTAGAGTGCAAAGGGCGAGCAGGTGTTGCATAGAAAGGCTTAGTAGAGTGCAAAGGGCGAGCAGGTGTTGCATAGAAAGGCTAAAGTCCGAGAGATATTTTGTGCAAGGCCAAGTTGAGATTTGGAGACCAGGTGGAGGATCTTATGATTGGATACGTGAGGTGAATGAAAAAAGCAGGAGCGCGTCAAATTCGAGATGTGCTCAGTAAAGGTAAGGCAGGAGTCGAGGGTTACACCCAAATCTCGAACACTGGAAGAGTAAGTAAAAGAGGGCAACTTGTCAGTCAGCAGTTGGAGGTCAAGTACAGCTACCTAAACGGAAATAATAGCAACTCCAGTAATAGAATTACACACTTACCGCGTATTGTGTGCCACTTGCCATCACACAGTTGGTTCTTGGCTGGTGGTGTATAAATTGTGCTAACGTCACCTCTGCCATTGTCCATGCTGAAGATAACCTTAAATGCAAACAACATCTCAAATAATATTATTATAAGTCGGCCATTTAAATATTCATTGTGTCGGAAGTGTGATCAAGATTTTGATAATAAACTCTAAGTCCCAGTGTTTGTGGCTTCAACTGTCAACTCTAGCAACAGTTTTAACAAAGACAGCTTTTAAAATACGTTACATGTAATCATCCAATGGATTCATTTAAGAATCAGTATGATAATAATTATATTATGGTACCAAATTAATAGGGGTTATCTAGGAACTAGTAGGAAAATAAGGGTACTACGCACCTCTCCATTAACCATCTGGAGAACAAGGTAGTCTCCACCTGCGGATCCTCTTCCTTGGTTGTGTACGGACAGCAATACTCCAGACAGTGTTCGTGGCTTGATCTCAAGTGTAATATCAAGATCAAGTCCCACCGTGAAATTATCAGCTTGGAAAGAAGAACAAGTACATCCCGTGAAAATATAGACAAAGAATTATCTTGTGTAAGCATTATAAAGCAAACTGAGGAAACACAGAAAGTAGTTTAATTAAAACAGGCTAAGCTGCTAAAGTAAACTCGTTTAAAAAGGATATTATACAGCCTACTTTGTAGCCTGGTATATATATAGCCAACGCCTACATGTTTCGCATTTATTTGTTTTCTAGATACGGTCCCTCTGATACAATAATTACCAGTTTCCATTTTGGAGTCAGTTTAGAGGTGTACATGCTTAAAGTAAAATACTTATCTATGCCTAAGGAATGTTGTACTTAACACTGGTCTGCATCCCTGTGAGAGCCTTTTAGATGTTTTAAGCAGTCTAGGACATGACTTCAACTACCTTTTGACTGCTACATATCCACTTACATAATACAAGGTGTCCAGCGTCTGCGTAGAAGAAAGTTCCGACCTCAGCAGATGATGAACAATTGTCCACTGCTACGACTCGATCAGGTTCACCTATGTCTTTGCCATCTTGAAGAAAGTTTTTAAGACAGCCAACAAAACCCGAAGAAACATTCTACAAATATTCAGACATACGCATATGTCATCTATTTTGCCTTACCGACTCCTTATAGCCTACATAGAAATTCAATGATAAGCTTATTTTTATGGATGCATTCTCTGAAGACGGCAGCCTGTTCTAAGTAGATTTACAAGCCCTATTATCCTATTGCAGTACAAATAATAGCCCTGTCACTCTATCTGGACTCTTAGCTACTCCAATAAGCCACATTGGAAACAGTTCAGGTTCTAATCATGACAACTGATCGTGTGAAAAACGTTTGAGCATTTGTTTGTAGCATCAACCAAGAACCGAAGTGTTTCGTTACCGTGAGACTGTGAACGCATGAGAATCATAATTTTATGCAAGGCACTGTAAGTGATACCTCTAGATTGCTGGCACCATTGCTGCTGAAGTCAGGAGGTAGACCACCCACATAGTACGGAGCAATGACCTTGATACTCCTTGAAGTTCCAGAGGCTGTCACGGAAACTGTTTCTGCACCCTCATCCATCGTCAGTGTACCCTCCGTTAGATTGCGCTTGAAAGCCAACTGCAATTCAAAGCCACATAATTTTCGAACTGCAATCAAGTGATTGAGATCATAACTGTTGTAAAGGGATAAGTTTGAATGAAACACTTCGTGGTTATAGTGAAACGTTGGTGGTGATACAAGTGTTGTGAAAAAACAGTTGCCTCCACTTGATACATTTCAAACAGCAGATTTGACAAACACCAAACCACTGGGAAGATATCTGTATAATGGAGCCCAGTGAAAAGAACAGTCATGAAATTCTACTTATCAAAACCTTATACTCTGTTCCATTGAAAGTAGAAAGAGTAAAGCACAGTCCGAAGATCTTACTTAAGAGCAAACTTTCACACTGACCAATTTTTTGCCTTCGTTCCCAGACAGCCAGAGGACGTGCGCGATTGCATAGTGGCTAATGTACTGTCAACGACGAGGTCGGGGTTCAAATCCAAGACAAAAAATGGAATAGACATTGTCTGCTCCTTCTCTGCCTCTAGCAAACTCAGCTATAATTAGTACATCTTCCGTACACCGTCGGTAGGAAGATCAGAGAGCGAGGCAGAGGACTCGTCACCGCCCTTATTATGCGTCAGGGTAAAAATTGATTCGCCAGCACTTCGTATACCTGTGGCTGGCTTATATGCCAGCTTAAGAAACTACTACACTTCTTTCCAGACAGTCATTTTCATTAGTCCCAAAGTGGGCCTGCATCGTAGCCGCTGGTGGCTACTAGTACTTAGCCAATGGAACCATAGTGAGTCCAATGCACGTGATGTTCAGGGCTAGAAATCATGAACCAATCTTCGTTTCAAATGGTCAGTTTCAGCACTGCCTTTAAAGACACCATTATCCAAAGATCGAGGGCAGTGAAAGAATAAGTCTCAATGTGAAATACATCCGAGTATATACGCGATTCACTATGAAACATTCGTTAGATAATTGTTATAAACCATTCATTTTGGTTTCACTCACATTGTGCCACTGGCCATCATTGTAAGCGTTGGCTGTTGTCGCACGTGCCACTCCTCCGCCGCAGTTGAAGGCAGCACTAACGAGACCTTTGTTGATATAAATGCCAACAAAGTGAAGATGGCGCTTGTTGGCAACATAAAATAAAACACCCTTGCTCGATGTTGTCCGGAATTGCACACTGTAATTGGCTCTGTTAATCAAAGAGCAGTTTAAATTTTATAAGCTCCAAAACGCACACTTAATTATCTTTCGGCATTTATATGAAGAAATTTAAAAAGTATTTCTTGCTTAAAACATAATATTTTGCCAGTCAAATATTATGTCAATCTTATGTAAATGAAAACAAAAATTCTGAAAGTATTCAGAAATTCAAGATAAGAATGACCATTATGCAATGTACATCTATACGTACAATCGTACATGTTGTTTACTGATGTTAACTGTTTATATGCAACTGTATAAAGTTTTTTTACATGATGTTTAAATGGAACTGCTTAACGTTTAGTACTTTAGTGCAATGGTGTAAAGCAGGGTTCCCAACTTAAGGTGCACGCACCCCAAAGAATGCATTGATAATAAATTATAAATAGTTGAGCTGTCAGAGGATAAGTATGGGTAAGACTGTACGATTAGAAGTTTATTTCCATGTAACATTGTAAGCCTGTAAGTAAATGTGCGTGTATAACTGCAGTGACACTGACTGTATGGCACTGTATGGCATTGTATGCGGTTCAATATGTGGTTTAAAAAATAACAATTTTATATACACGTGGTTCAAAATAAATGAGATAATACTTTTGTATGGGGTTCGAACATTGGTCAAACATTTCCGATGGATGCGGTCATAGAAAAGGTTGGGAATTCCTGGCGAAAAGAATAATTATGGTTATGGCTATGGTTAATTTATGACTGGTAGAGCTTCATCATCACATACAAAACGTTATTCTGGAAAACACAGTCTCATTCTGATCATAATATTATTCGAGAGCTAACCACCTGTTGAAATAGACATAATAAATAAATGTAATCCACTTACCTGTTGACACTGACGTTGGGAAAGATGTATTCTTGCCTGCTGTATGGATGTGATCCAAAACGATAACCTGTTTCTGTTTCCTCTGGTGGTTCAACAGGTTCAACAGGTAGGAAGCACGAATCAGATGGCAGTACTGCAAGAAAGCGTGCATGTTCTCTTAGTATATTAATGCAGTAACGTGTCTCCAAGGATTAAGATCTGATGAATCTCGACCATTTCAGTAATTTCTTCATCGAAAGAAATCTTCTAACGGAACTTATCCAACCAATTGCGAGTCATCAGTTGCCCTCTGCAGCCATTGTGTAAGTTTAAGAAAAGACGCTGACACAAGCGTCTCCTGCGGTTATCTGACGTCGGCAATGCCTGGGGAACTGGTATAGGCTAATAAAGGTATAAGGTTATAATTGGTATAATACTTACTAAATCAATTTATGGGTTGAGATCCTTCGCCACCGCTGCCAGTTTGAACAAGTACCACCACTGACACATAATTCAAGGTTCTCGTATATGGACTGCGCTAGCCAGAGATTCAAGTAGGCCTATTTAAGATAAAGCACGATCGGGAAATGGCATTCTCTTGCAGACTTGCACAGAGGCGCCTTGACGCTCGCTTTTACCTTTGTAGCAAACCAGACCAAGGGGTTAATATTGTGACTCGCGGTTTCCACACGTCCAGTATTCTATTATCTGAGACAAAATGACTATAGAAACACAAAGTGGGAATAATTATTTGGAAGTCTAATCAGAAACTTTGGTGTACCAACCTCTTGTTGCACCTGGTGCTATGATCGGGAAAGGGGGAATTACGATTGTGAATGATGTTGCGTTGGGTGTCGGATCTGGGATATGACAGCTGCTCAGGACTGCTCCAGCCATATTGTCCGGAGGCAAACTGGCAAAGTTGATGAACCTGAAAATATCCACATCTCTCATCCTGCATTTTATTATTTCTGATCTAGCAAATAAATCCTAGGTAAATGCCTTTCAATCAAGATTAACAGCAGACGTAAGCTATATATGCTACTAACTGCAGTAACAGTCCACATCCTTATAGCCATTAAATAGTTATATAAAATTTATTCATTCATTCGGAAATTTATGACTTTTATGTATGTATGTATTCCCACGGCTACAGCGCGGACACTGAATCGGAATTTCACGCCGAAGCGCATGAGCTAGATCAGGGTCCCTACGCGGCGGCTTGAGGTGGATGACTGGAACCTGCAACCCTCCGGCTGTAAAGGCACCGAACATACACCCCTTGTGCATCTGGTGGTGTGGTTCGAACCTGGGAATTACGGTTGTGAATGATGTTCCGGCTGCTGAGATATGACAGGCACCGAACATGCTCCCCATATTGTAGGAGGAAAACTGGCAAAGTTGATGAACCTGAAAATATCCACACCTCTCGGCTGCAATTATTTCTGATCATAATAAATTGAGGTAAATGATTCGAACACGCAACAGCCTCCGTAAGCTGCAAGGCACCGCATCCCTATAACCATTCCGACTTTTAAGTAATCATGAGTAAATGATTTATGTGTGTATGAACCACTGATATCTTACTCTTGTCTGATGGTTACATCTCCAATGCATCCCACAAATGGTGTTGAACTGGCCACATTCTCCGGAATAATAGAGAGCGTAGAAGGAAAGCCGCCGAAGAAGAGCGATGAATTTGTTATAGTTCTCGGTTTACCCTCAACCTTTATAGACGTCATGTCAGAATCATCTATGTGCAGCGACATGCTAGAACATTTACCATAAGCATGATCTGTACATTGTGACAAGTTCAAGCTGAATATTTTTCTCTGCAATAATTGTCAATACTTTACACATAAGTGCTAAGAATTTATATATTTGAGCGAATGTTTACAAATAATTATATTTCTTGCAAATTCAGTAACGGTGCAAATTTCCATAGAAGACATAAAACTGATCTCAACAAAACCATCGTAGAGGCATGCAGCCAATTATGAAACAGCCACCAGATGAAATCACTTCACTGATTGCTAGCTGTTAAGACTGGTGACAAAAATATATATTAACATAACGGTAACGAAAAAACATGCCAGATAGCATTTTGCTTTTCGTGCCCCTGAGCCGTAGAATCATTTTTCAGAACGATAACTAAAGTTTAAATATAAATCACTAAGAAACCGTTTCTGTTAATCTTTCTTTCTAAGAATTTTTGACTCACTCTGTTCCATCTTTTCTGACAGTCAGATAATGCCAGCGACCATCATTGTAAGTGTCATATCTCGATTGCAATGCAGTCACACTGCCTTCAACAATGTTCTTTACAAACACTTTTCCATCGCTTAAAGACAGTGAGAAGGCGCTGCTCTGTAAAAAGAAATAAATATCAAGACATCTATAGTATTATATCACAATTATAATTCTGCATATATTGAGCAACAAAGTTGCCACAATAATAATTATGCCATTATTACAAACATTAAATTTTTCCATCAGAGAAATCACACTACAATTTCTGAATTATGCATGTTGATGCTCTTTAGCCTCACAATAAATTTTCTTGGAGAAATTTATTGAATCACCGAAACAGATATAGTTTATGTTACGGACTATGTATTGTACTATATTCAATTATAGCGTATATTATATACTATAGTTTAGGTGATGGGAAGGGTCGTTAGACTGATTGCTTAATTCAGGGTTATCTCTTTCCCATTGTTTAGTTCAAATGTATCAGACAGTAAGTTTAGGCGCTATTTGCTCATCCTTCGTTTTCGGCGAACTATAGGCCTACTCTTTTTTGAGCCTTATATTGGAACATAAATTTAATCTAAAAGCACAATTGTGGGCTTCAAACAATCTTATCTGGATACTAAGCTATCGGAAACAGTGCAGTTCGTTTGACATGAAATGCAGGAGATTAGTTTGAATAATTATGTTAACCGATATCTCCACTGCATCCGCAGTAACACAATAATTATCCAGATAGAATTGAAAGTTTAATTAATTTGAAAACCCCAGAAACGAAGAAACAAGTTAAGCAATTGCTGGGATTTTTTGGTTACTATCGACAGTTTATCAAAGATTTCGCACAGATTGCGAAGCCTCTATCTGATTTGACAAGCAAACATGTTCCAGATAAGATTGATTGGACTGATAGACATCAACAGGCATTTAATTTACTTAAAGATGCTGTACGCTCTAAAGTTGTTTTATATGTTTTTGATGTTGGAAAACCTTTTAATTTGTACTGTGATAGCAGTGATTTTGCAGTAGGAGCTGTGCTAACGCAGATGGATGATAAGGGAATAGAACGCCCTGTATCATTTATAAGTCAGAAGTTGACTGACACCCAGAAGAGATGGGCAACTGTGGAGAAAGAAGCCTATGCTATTGTTTGGGCTCTAAATAAGTTGAAAGAGATAATAATTGGATCTAAAGTTCACATCTTTACCGATCACAATCCTTTAACTTATCTGACTGAATCTATGTCTAAGTCTGCTAAACTGGTGCGTTGGGCTTTGGCACTGCAAACTTTTGATGTAGAAGTTAATTATAAGAAAGGACGATTAAATGTTGTAGCAGATTGTTTATCTAGATTATAAGATTGTTTATTTTACTGTTTGTATAGTATTAAGTTTATTGCATAATTTAGTACATGATGATTTTGCAAATTTTTAAGTTTAATTTGCTCAATCCAAAGAAAGGGAAGGAGGTAATGTGAACAAATGTTTTGCATATATAATGAGCACAGGTGTTCTTTAGGTTGATATATATATAATGTGTATCGATTGTTAAGCGTTTTAGTCTTAGGCCTTAGTTGCGCTGTCGGCTCGTGGGCGCTTGGCCTAAAGTAGCCTAAACATTGGCTGACGGTAGATTGTTTTACACGTGCAGTTAGCGCGCAAAACTTAGAAACTGCTGATGACAGTAAATTTGAACAATACAGTGTAGTACAGTTGTTGTAAGGCAAGAGTTGAGTTGTTGTTATTAAACTGTGTTTGAAGAAAGAAAGAAACATTCAAAGAACTGTGTCAATTTAATTCTTAAACAGTTAGAAGACGTTGAGCAATTTATATGTAGAGATAAGGAAAGTTCTTGAGGTAGGTCACAACTAAGAAAGAAAAGAGTTGGTGACATTGTAGTTATCAAAATGTCTGTTTGGCAAGCCTAGTCTTAAATGGTTGGTCACATTTCTCTACTGCGTTAATACTGCTCTTAACACATAGCAAAACTCATCAACTGATTTCTGGTTAGTTCAATCTTTTTTAAACGATGATAATAATAATATTCGTTTTATTAATTCAAACTGACAAGTTTGCAGTAGAAAGGTTACATGATACAGTAGTAACACAGATGATAACTAGTTTAACATGAGTCGAATTTAACTACATGACAGCTTACAAGATGCCCATCTGTCCTGATGGTCATTTTACAGTTGTACCCTATGGAGTTGAAGTAAATAAACCGTATGGGCTAGCCGGTATTGAACTCGCGTCCTTCTGAACTTTCCTCTAGAGATAGTTCACTATTTGTGATATCCGGCTTAATTTATTTTATTTTTGTCTCGCGTTTCTGTGGGGTCATGACTCCTATGCGTACAAGTCACACGTGTACACACATTCCGACATTCGCATACACAGACGCACAGAAACGGACAGAAAATCAGGTTGAAATTTAAATATTTACTTTAGGCAAACGTGTAATTTAGCGTCGTAAATGATTCGCCCATTGTAACATTGCTATTTTTCATCAATCCGTCTTCTATTTAGCAAAAATTCTTGTCGTCAATCCAACTTGTATTGGACCAATGCTGAAACACATGCAATGGCGAATAATTTACGACGCTAAACTATACCTTTACCTTACTTTATATAATCTACTAAATAATCTAACTTTAAATAATCCGCTAATAAACTATTTACTTACTTTGTTTCTGTCTTTAATTGATATTTCGAAATCATAGCGTAGGCCTACTACACACGCCATCTTTGTCTTCTTGCGGTAACGTCACGTGTCTATCAGTTAGCCAATCAAATGTCTATCACGTGACCACGTCCATGACAAACTAACACATTCGCATACTATTAGGCTTTACGCACAAAAAGCGGCAGAAAATTACGCTGAAATTCAAATCTTTATTTACTTTATATAATGCACAAAATATTCTAAATTTAAATAATCGGCTAATAAAATATTCACTTACTTTGTTTTTGCCTTTAATTGCTAGTATTTCGTAACGTCCTGTAAACGCCATCGTACATCACGTGTCTACATCACGTGTCTATCACTGGCCAATCAAATGTCTATCACGTGACCACGTCCGTGACAGACTAACCCGCGACTTTTCAAAAACTCGAGAAAATCGCAAATGAAAATTTTGACAGATTTTGGCGTCCATGAGATACGCCCAATGTGGGAATTTCATGGCAGTTTGGAAACCAATGACAGTATAACAATTTAACTATTCTATAGTAAATCGACCGTCCTGGAGTCGATTTCGACAATAAAAAAACCCATGACGTCATGGGTTTGCGTGTGGTCATGGCTTTGCGACTCTTGGGCGTGCAAAAGTCATGGGTACGGGGGTCTCACCCGTGCACACACACACACACACACACACACACACACACACACACACACACACACACACACACACACACACAAACACACAGTCACACACACACACACCCACACCCACAGACACACACAGACACACACACACACACACACACACTCTAACTACACTACACACACTCTTACCTACACACACATATTCTTTAATACAGGTTATCTAGGGCAGTGCTTCCCAAAGTGGTGGTCCGCGGACCGGTGCCAGTCCGCGAGCCCTCAGTTGCCGGTCCGCAAAGTGAGTCAAGAAACTGGTCAAACTGTCTCGAAATCAAGAAATGGCTATTATATTTTTTTAAAAGTCATAAAAACACTTTTTAGGCTAGCATTTAGAGAAATAGTGTCGTAGAATTGGCTAAACACGCATTTAAATCAATTGTAATACATATTTGTGGAATTTAGGTGATCAAAAACGAAAAAGAGTAACGATTAAAAATTTGGCACCGGTCCTCCTGCAGTGGGAATATTCCTGCAGGTCCGTGACACTGAAAGTTACTTTCTGCCGGTCCGTGAGACTGAAAAGTTTGGGAAGCGCTGATCTAGGGTATGAAATGCTTCACCTGCTTTAGGTTATTATTTATTTACTAAGCTACGTGTAGGCCTACAGGCGTCTTAGGCTGAATACATGTAAGCGAATAATATACATTAATCCTTAATTGAAGTAAAGGCAAAGTTTGACAGTTTATTTTGACAATCCATCATATTTTGATAAATTAGCACATGTCAAAATGATTAAAATTGACAATATTACCTCATTTTTGTCAAGTTATCAAAGACAGGTGTCATATCATGAGCTTTAAACATCACTTAGCAGAGTCATTCATTAAAACAATTAAAAGTGCCAAGTGAGTGCAGGGTCTGCCTCAACAAAAGCGCTGTACAAAGGAAGATATAATATAAGTAAAAGCACTAAGTTTCTGAGTACATAAATATATATTCATTAGACATGTTTATTAAAACAATTAATGCCTAAGCGTAGCTTCATAATGTTCGAGCTAAATAGTGATGTCCGATTCGAACCACGGGTATTGGCTGCTGCAGACACAACGTTGCTCTTTGATTGCGTCACCACTGTTTGGTTACTCCCTGCGTGCACAGCTGAAGTGGTGGGCCGCGATCACCTTCTCGTGGTGGTGGATGTGGTTCTCTATCTGGGAAGGGAGATGAAGATTGGCTGTCAGGCGGAGGACGTGCTTTACGGTAGTCTTCTGTTGGTAGAGGACGAGAGACTACTTTACGGTGTGGAGGATATTGGTCTTCTGCTGGAGAACGTGGTTTACGATCACCCGCTCGTGATGGAAGAATATATTCTTCTTCTGGGAGTGAAGGAGGCGATTGACCTATATACTGGCAGAGGAGGTGACCTAGCTGCAGGTGCACCTTCAGTCAGGATCGTTGATCCAATGAGAACTGCAAACATGATGGCCAGTTTCACCATGATTACAACATTAAAAATACACATCCCTTCAGTATTTGCCAAAAAATCTCCAAAACATTTGTATACAAGAATATTTTCTATTGAAGTTACAAGAAATTATAGTGTAGTTGAAATTTGTTTAAATTTATTTTATTTGCCATTTGGCTAAAGTTATTTTGTTCTTTGCATTTTGCTTTCCTTACACAGGAGAAATGTTTTACCTATTTCGGAGTGTAGTCTTGAGCCACCTCGTGATTTCCAAACTTGTTAATTGTTAATCTACATAAATCATGTGACCCTCTAGAGTTCCCTCTGTGCATTGTGTTCGTAAATCTATTATTGACATCTAATGTCAATGTTGGGGGCAGTCCATTATGAGCTTATTATCTTATACCATGAAGGCATCAGTTGAGCATTATCTGACGGATTTGAATCTATGAATAGGCTATCGTGGTAAAACGCTTCGCCTACAATATGCAGTAGAAAACCACATAGATAAGTTAATTCACTTGATGACTGAACGTAAAAATATGTATTTACTAATAAATGATTTCTCCGTTTAGCGTAAAAGTTTCTGTATTAGACTATGCAATGCAACTTAGTGTATATGGTTTAATGTATTTCAAACAGTAGGTCTTTTTTATATCTTTGTCAGTACCTCTAAAACAGTAGACCTGTTCATCTATCTGTTAGTACCTCTAAAAGTTGCAATAGACCTTGCTTCGAAAGTTTTACTCTTCTTGCCGATGAAACTTCAGACTTTCTCCCGCACTTCGATATTGCTTCCCCAAAACTTGTCTAAATGCTTCGACTTGCTTTTCAGACTTTACTCTTTAGAAGTCTTGTCTTCTGTCTCTGCCATAAGTCGGTCGGCCTTTTATGCCATGAAGGCATCAGTTGAATCGTGATTCTGAAGTGTGTTGCCCTCTTTAGTTCTTTGCATCACCCGCATTGACAGCTTTTTGCGTTCATAGCGATGTGTGTCATGTTTTACTCTGCATAATTATTTGGCTTTGATGCAGTTATCAGATGATAGTTGTATACTCTGGGTGAGTCACTGCCTTTGATTCAGCTCATTAAGGCTGCATTCAACGCTCAATCTACATGCACAGTTGTACATGTTGCATTGCAATGATTTTCATAAATTGCAGCGTTACACGCGATGGAGTTCTGTATTCCGCACACTTATACTTTTCGCGGCTTGCATGAACACAGTGTCTGAACTCAGAATTAATTCTACTAGCTGTAAGACTGAATAGAGTTTACAACCCTGAAATTTGAAGAAATGCAAAATTTTTTGGTGTATCCCAACTTTGCACGCCACAATAATAATCAGCCATCGAATAGTTTTTCATGGGTGGCGCTTATAATTTCTAAATGATATATATTTTATTTTGTAAGCTTGCGTTTAATAATTAATTTATTATAGTTAAAGGACATTCCGTTTTCTTCTTGTGCACCCGCAGAACATTTTCAACAGTGGCAAAGAACGACCGCAACTGACCGACGATGAAATCATTCAAAGGATTTTCAAGCAGCTCGTTGAAATAATCAAATTCTGCAATCCGCAACTGATGCTCCATAACCATAACTGCATTCAGCTGTCTCATACACTTGAATTTCTTGGGAACATTCTGGCACCCAGTGTCCCATAATAAATGCGTTGGTCTTAAGTACATATGGCACTTGAGCATCAGATGTTGCAGCAAAGTCTGCAGCAAAATCCTTCATATTAGGCTACATCGCGAATAGCGAAAGATTGGAACAAGATGTTGTCAAGATCTGCATCTCGTTGATCCAGCTGAACTTCTTCAGTTGGCTGTTACAAACATACACAATGAGGAATAAAAATCAATGCATCCTTGACATCAATATAAAATCGTTTAATTTAATGTTAATTGTAAACTGAAAGATAAGACAAAGTGAAATTTAAAATAAATTTTTCATAAACAATTATTATGGTCCTTAAGTTCAAGGGCAAACACTGGCTAATCTCAGTAGAGGAGAACGTAAATCTACTTGAACTATTTTGCAATAAATTTAGAGGAGAGGCGGGATAATGGTAACTTCAAATTATTTGAGTGTTTATGACAAATACGCTCTCGTGACTGTAGGAAGACACGAGCAAATTGTAGACCAAACAGTCTAAAAATCTTGTTCTATTTATCCTTTAGAAGTACCTTGAAATATTTATTTTCTGCTTGGAAGTTACAATGCTCAAATGGACACAGTTTAAAATGATATAGTACGAACCAAACGGAACCATCAAATGGAAATGAATAAATTAAAGGTAAACACCAATTTTTATTTACGAAAAATAATACTATTTATGTTTTAAAATATATGTTCATGTCATAATTTCGCGGAAGCAGCCTACAGTAATGATTGTGTCCATTATGATTATTATAAAAAAACCAGACAGCGCCGCTGCGCTGCATTTTTCAAAGATGATTAATAACCGTTATTTCGCTGTACAGTGACGGTGCAAAAACGGCATATTCTGCACAGGAGAAGTTCCAGTTTTGAAAACAATGAAAATCAAATTAAACGATGAATTTTATTTACTGGATTATTTGGATTATGGATATTAACATATGTTCATATTTAGTAAGCATTACAAAGATACTGCTACCTTTTCCACACTTCTGTTAATTGTTTAGCGTAGACCTCACAGAGTGATGCCGTTCCTAATGGAGGTTTAGGGGCGGCATCGGGAGCCAAGCCGACTTGACCAAAGTGACGGCTTCTTTCTTTCCTTCCTTCTTTTTCAACCTTTCCTTCGTTCCTTCCTACTTTTCAATTTTTTTATGTCCAACATTCGCTCCTTTTTAATTTGTCTTCAACCCTATTTTGCCACCACTGCACAAGTGCCGCCCGGGGCGACTCGCCCACTCTCCCTCCTTCGGTAAACCAATTAATCTTGTTTTCCAGGCGTTAAAGCACGTCTATTCACTACAGTTTTTTGCCGCTCAGATCAAAGTCTTGCAGAAGCGTCCAGCCGTTCGATATTTCTACAACTTACACGAGTATCAAGCAAGCTACAGGAACAATGTGAATGATAAACACTAAACGGAATGTTTATGATACGGTCTGCACTGTCCGGAATATCAACCGGTAACAGTGTTACGACACCTGCTGATACGGATCACAATCCAGCTAAGACAGACCACTGGACGGAGTCGTTTGCTGTCCATGGGCGAACTGCCTCGGCGGCCAGTATGGTCCAAGGACTCGAAGCTGCCTACCCAATTAAGCGGCGTTGATATACACAGAGCAATCGTAATCGTAATCGTAATCGTAATCTCCAAATTTCTAAAGCGCCACTCGAAAGCCAAGCGCAGGGCACCAGCTTATTCACGAGCGCTGCGTCTAGTCAGAAGGGTTGTCCAGAAGAGTAGTCCGAGGAGGTCCGAGTCCGGTTTCCAGAGGATCAGAGGGGTCAGAGTAGCTGCTAAGGTGGGAGTCGTTTAGGTCGAGAGTTTAAAGGAACAGGATCAGTTGAGTCGGGATAAGAGTTCTTGAAGAGGAGAGACTTTAGTTTCGAGTGGAAAGCCTTGGCGGTGATGGATAGAGGAGCCTGATGCGGATGATGGTGGGTGATTGGAGATGATGGTTGAGGAACCGAAAAAGTGCGGAATTCAGGAGGTATGTCGTTCCAGAGACGTAGTGCAGTGTTGGATATTGCTCGATTGGAGAACTTGAGATGAGTAGTGACAGGAGGTCGAGAGAGAGTGGGAATGGAGGAAGAGCTGGTAGAGCGGGTTGGCTGGATAGTGAAGAGGTCGCGAAGATATCTTGGCTGGGAGTATTGTAGAGAGTTGTAGGTTAGCGATAAGACTTTGAAGTGAATTCGCTCTGGGATTTTTAACTAATGGAGTGATTTGAGGATGGGGGTGATATGATGATGTTTTGGCGTTCTGGTGACGGCCCTGGCTAATGAGTTTTGGATGAGCTGCAGACGCTTTAGTTGGGTAGATTCAAGGTTGAGAAAGAGGGAATTGCAATAGTCGAGCTTTGAGTGGACAATGGAGGTAGCAATGGTGGAGGCAGTTTTGAAGTCGAGCATGGGTCGGATGCGGCGGAGGTCACGAATGTGCATGAAGCAGGAGCGCGAGAGGTTAGATATGTGGTTAGAGAAGGAGAGATGTGGATCAATGGTTACACCAAGATTGCGGACAGGGGCATCGGGGGTGAAGGTAAGAGATGAAGAGTTAGTGGATAGGTGTATTGAAGGGTCAGGGATTTTCTTGATTTGGTCAGGGAGGCCGAGGATGATGAATTCTGTTTTGGAAGGGTTGAGGCAGAGGAGGTTGGACGACATCCATTGAGAGACTAGATTAACCACATTGAGTAGTTTGGCAATGGAGGTGGAGAAAGAGCCTGGGGAGAAGGATATGTAGAGTTGGGTGTCGTCTGCGTAGAGATGGTGGTCAACAGAGGAGGATTGTATGAGATGGCTTAATGGTGTGGTATACAGAATGAAAAGCAGTGGACCCAGGACGGAGCCTTGAGGGACACCACAAGAAAGTGGGAGGGGATGCGAACAGTGGCTGGAGGCTTTAACAGAGAAGGATCGGGAAGACAAGTAGGACTGGAACCATTGTAGAGCAGTGCCAGAGACGCCAAACCAAGATGACAGTCGATGAAGAAGGAGGCTGTGGTCAATGGTGTCGAATGCGGCGGAGATGTCGAGGAGACAGAGGCAGGAGACTTGCTGATGGCTGACGGCAGAGTCCAGTTTATTGTAGAGAGAGACGAGTAGAGTTTCTGTGGAGTGGTGTTTAGTGAAGCCAGATTGGTGGGGGTTGAGCAGTGAGTTTGAAGAGAGGTAGTCGTTGAGCCGGGAAAGGACAATTCGTTCAGTTAATTTTGATAGAAAGGAAAGATTTGAGATGGGACGGTAGTTAGATAGGTTTTCCTTGTCAAGATTTGCTTTTTTGAGAAGGGGAGAGACGAGAGAGTGCTTGAAAACCATAGGGAAGTTACCAGTAGAGAGCGAAAGATTGATGATTTTGGTGATTACAGGAACGAGGACAGAAGCACAGTCTTTTAGGAGAGAGGTGGGGATAGGATCAAGTTCGCATTGCTTGTTGGGAAGAGAGTTTAGGAGGAGTGACACTTCTGTTTCAGTGGCAGGAGAGAGAATTGGGAGAGATGATTGAGAGGCAGGAGGAATAGGGTTTGGAAAGGGGAGTGAATCAGTGCTGGAGGAGTAGGAGGCTAGAAGAGATTGTAGTGTGAAGCGAAGAGATGAGATTTTGTCCGAGAAGAATAAAAAGAAGGTATCAGCGATAGAGGGGGAGGGAATGGAGCTGGGCAGTGGGAGGGAGATTTGCGGTGGAGAAGAGAATTTACAGCTCTCCAGAGATGTCTTGGATTGGAGGAGCTGGAATGGATTAGTGAGGAGTAGTACCTCTTTTTGGCAGCAGCGATCAGTTTGTGGTATCTATTGGTGACAGATTTGAGGGTAGTGAAGGCTTTTGCTCTAGAGGCTGAGTCAGTGGTGCTCTTTTAGGTGTGCTCAAGGTGCCTGCGGAAGGTTTTAAAAGCTTGGAGGTAGGAGGTGAACCAAGGGTTACTGGTATGTGAGCTGTGCTTGGTTTTGAGTGGTGCGTGGATGTCGAGGAGGTCAGAAAGAGTGGAGTTGTAGCAAGATAGGAGGTCGTCAAGAGAAGACGGAGGGTTAAGAACCAGCTGTGAGTGAAGGATATCTTTGGTGAAAGCCTGATAGTCAATGGACCCGGTGAGACGGAATGAGTGAGTGGAAGGAGGAGGTCGAGGAAAAGGCTTAATTTCGAGGTCGGCCATGATTAGATAATGGTCAGTAATGTTGAGAACAGAGTGTGATAGCTTGGGAGATAAGAGGGAGGAGGCAGAGGTGATAACAAGGTCGGGTGTGTGGTTTTTTATGTGAGTTGGGAAGTTGACATGTTGAATGAGATTTGCTGATGAGAGGAGGTTCAGAAAGTCGGAAGCAAGAGAGTCAGAGGGATTGTCAACATGGATGTTGAAATCGCCGGTGAGCAGGAATTCATTGGGAGTAGTGGCAGCGAGTGAGAGGAGAGAGCCAAATTCATCTAGAAAGACAGAGGGCTTTGAGGAATAGGCAGACGAGGTAGGAGGACGGTAGATATTGAAGACTGTTAATAGGTCTGAGGCAAGTCGGAGTGTTGTGGAGGAGCATTCGAAAGAACGGAAACTGTGATGAGAGGAATTGAGGACGACAGCTGGTTCACGAACCAGGAAGGCAGCGCCGCCACCAGAGATTTTTGCTGACTTTGCGGAGGAGGTGGTACGAGGAAAGTTTTGCAAGAAGTAGCCACGAGGTATGCAGTCAGATATATGGGGGTTAGAAGATAGAGTGGATAACCAGGTTTCTTGGAGGGCAATAAGATCAGGTGGACGAGAGCAGGAGGCAACGTCACTTAGAGCAATGGAGTTTCTGGGGTTAAGCAGAGATCGGATGTTGATGGAAAACAGAAGAAATTTCTTGGTGGAGGACCTGGTAGGATGGTGTAAGGAACCTGTGATGGGACCAGGATTTGTCTCGATGTCGCCAGATAAAAGCAAATGCATAACGTGCCTGCTGTCGGTTATGCACATAACCGAATTATGCACATATGCGATATGTATTTACCCGGAGTTGTCTACCATTTAAATATCCTATATTAAAACGGAACCGGCCAGCCTCTTTGACCATAAGCGAATAATGCACTTATCTGTTCTGCACTTAAGTGTCGCGACTGTACACAGGTCATTGGAGTGATCTCGATTGTTAGTCACCAGATGCGCTTCAATCTGCCGACGCGACAAAGTTTGAGATTTCCGTAAAGCGAGATTTTAGATAACTAGGGCGTTTTGCTTTGTAACTTTTGGCATTGCCTTTCAGAAATGCATCAGTCGAAAGAATATTTTCACAAATGAATCTTATTAAAACTAAACTCAAAAATAAGATGCAACAAGGATTGCTCGAAAACTTGCATCATATTCGACGATATATGACCGGAAATAACATTTGTTGCAATGGATTTCAGCCAAGTGCCTCTATGTTGTCACTGTTCACAGCAGATATTTACAGAGTCTGAAGAACGCAGAGATGGAATTTTAGCTTCGTTTAGATGACCATATAATTATACATGACGTGTGCAATGTTCGAAATGTTAAGGAACAAATTACCCTCTTAAGATGCATTCAATTTTTGAACTTTACGATGAAACAAGCTACCGAAGTTCAAATAGCAGATAGTGTTACATATATTTTTTTTATCATTTTCAGCAAAAATTTTATTTTGTTTACGTCATAATTTATATTGGGCTATTTTTGGGCGGATTTTGGGAAGCCTTTAGGCGGGAATTCCGGAAAGTACCTGGCAACACTGGTTGTCAATGACAGTTGACAACTTGACATCGTGTTTGCTAGCGCAGAGACAACTTTTATGAGGTACTAGACTTTATTAACCTTCGCAGGACGAAGACATTTTACGATACACGGAGGATGGAGAGGAGTAATTTTTTACCCCAAAGAAATTGTTTAAATCTCAACTAATAGGTAAGGTATAATGACAAATGAACTGTTCATTTTAATAGTGCCAAGGCCAAGGAATCGATTTGTCGCAGTGGGAATAGTATGTGAATACTACTTTGCAAGATGGCGGCCAAAAGACAAAAATACGTATATCTCAGCTCATAGGTAGACTAGAATGACAAAAGAAGTGTCCATTTTAATAGTTCAGAGGTCAAGGATTCGATTCATCGGAGCGGGAATAGTGTGGGAATGTTACTATCCAAGATGGAGGCCAATATATGACCACCAAGTCATAGGTATGTAGGCTATATCTCAACTCACATGTAAGCTATAATGATAAATGAAGTGTCGAATTTTATGTTTTCAACGTCAAGGAGTCGACTTCGCGTAGTGATAATGTCGTGCGAATATTTAGGCCCTCCAGAAATTCGCGATTCTGCGCCGCGCAATTTTCGCGCAAAAATCCAGCTCTCGCGCAACGGCGCAAAAATTAGCAATGTACGCAATTTTCGCGCAAAATACCATAACAAATCGCTGTTTTCTTCACTTGATTCGTAATTTGTGTTCGTAATTCGCGCAATTGGACTTTAACTGACTAAAAATCCACCGCGATGCGTAGTAGGCCTAAATTCATCATAGCAACAACAGCATCGATCTAAATATAGATATCGATAGTCGAGCGACAATTGAAAAAACCACGGAATGGGACTATAGAATTATAGTTATAGAGGAATTAGTTAGTTAAGGAATATGTTTCTGTTTTTAATGCACAGACTCTTAGTCTCAAAAATTCTAAAACTTGACTGCGACAAAATTCGTTAGACAGTGTGTGCCAAAAACAGTCACGCAACAGCGTGCGTGACCCTTCGCATAGTGCCAATGTGTCGGCTCGTTATCGAGCACATGAATTCATAAATGTTACATCCGAAGATGAAGGGCAACCATCCTGGTGACTGACCAACCATACAAGAAACTCGTCAGTCAGTGTAAAAATTCTGCAAGCATCAATAATTTTTAGGAGGCCAAACTATAGGCCTACACTAAATAATGAAAACACTGTTACATACTTTGGCACACTGATTCATGCAAAAAATAACGTACTTATACCACTTTTTACTTTGCGCAAAATGCGCGCAAAATTAGCGTTTTTGCCGCGCAAATTTTTCAATTTCTTGGCGCAAATTTCTGTGGGGCCTAAATATTGCTATCCAAGACGGAAGCCAATTTGGCTACCGAAATGGAAAAATATGTAGGGCCTATGTCTCAGCTCATAGGTAAGTTAAAATGACAAATTAAGTGTCGAATTTTATGTTTCCAACATCAAGGAATCGATTTGACGCAGTGGCAATTACGTTGGAATATTACTATCCAAGATGGCCGCAAATATGGCTGCCAAAACAGATATATACATATTGACCGCCATCTTGAATAGAAACATTCGTACGCGATTGCCACTACAAGATATCGAATCACTTACATCGAAAACATTAAATCCGACTCTTCATTTGTGATTGTAGCTTACCTATGAGCCGAGTAAAACATGTTTTTGTGCGTTGGCGGCCATATTTTCCGCCATCTAGGATAGTAAGATTTTCAGGCTATTGCCACTAGGGAATGTAATCCCAGGATCCCGAATCCCGGAACCTATTCAAATCCCGTAATCCCGGGATTGGCAAACATGAAATCCCGTATTTCCGGGATTAAAAAATTCGGATTTTTTTTATAAAAATTCATGATGCACAGCCACAGTCTAATTCTTCCTTGGGCGAGAGACGACAGATTAATTATTAGCAGAGTCCCTAGTAAGACTACAGAGTGCAGACGTACCCTAAATTGCTGCCTTAATATCGGGGAGCTGCAGCGGTGCACCCTGCTGCCGTGCTGCTGCTAGGCTAGCCTGCTACTGCTGCTGCCAAGTGTCACTACCTAATGAGTCATTGCTCGAGCTCAATTCGCGGTCGAAGTAGACAAGGTGTATTGCATTACTTTTATTTAACCTACTACTATACTACGTCTAAGACGATGACAGTAATATAGAATAGCGTTTAAAAACTAATTTAGTTAAATATATTTAATAGATTTCATAAATAGCCTAATAAACGTCAGTTGAGGTGGAACGTGCGTTTTCGGCGGTAGGTGTTCTATGCTATAAGATACAATCAGAGGCTAGGACATTCTAGTATTGACACTTATATGTTTCTTGCGATCATTTTATCGTAAATAATTTTTAACAATACATGGGCATTGAACTTTTAATTTTAAGTAACAAGTTAACAATACAACGCCACAATGTTATAAAAATTATTGTCTTTAATACACAACTGCGTCATAGCACTAAATATAGGGGCCTATAGGCCCTATTTATTCTACAGTGAAGACGAATTTTTCCTTGCAAACGTCAATCCCGGGATCCCGAGATTGATTCATTTCTAATCCCGTAATCCCGGGATTGTAAAAATGCTCCGGGATTACATTCCCTAATTGCCACTACGACGTTGAAAATATTAAATTCGTAACTGTGTTTGTTATTATAGCTTACCTCATTATCATCATCATCACATATCCGTTTATTAGAATAAAAATCAAGTTAACACCATCGCAACTTAAACGGGCTGAGATATGCATATTTTTGTGTTTTGACGGCCATATTGGCCGCCATCTTGGAAAAATAAACTCTTCACAATTATACCACTATTAAAACTAAATTTTATGGTATATTCCAAAATTTATTTCTGATTGCAGGCTACTCATCAGCTAATGTCTTTAAAAATACATCTTCATTATGAACGAAAAATAACGATGTCGATGACGAAGAGGGGTAAATTTTTACCCCATGACACATTGGACTCAAAAACGTTTTCGCACAACATGACATTGTACGTGATGGTTTTGGTGTAAGAATATGTCATTGGCCGAAACTTGTAAACACATGGAATGTCAAATTATACCTACAGTTGCTCCGCAATCAGCATCAAAAATCCGCTGGGGTCATTATTTACTCCTTTCCGTCCTGCGTAGGTTAAGGCGCTCTATTAAGTGAGGCGCTATATTGAGTGTCTTTATACACATACATACATACACAAAATTCACCGTAAACCAGAGCTTAATAGAGTAACTTCTATTAGTGTCTTTTAAATAATTATTTTAAATCGAAAATCAGAAGTCCTCTATAAGAGTCCCATGAATTGTCAACCACAAATAATCTTCCATTTGACTCATCCAGGAGAATCCTCGTTGGATCTCGTAATCCATTTTGTGATTCCGAGAGAATTTCTCTCTTAAATTTCAAATCTGAATCTAATAAGAAAACTCGACGGTTCCTTCGATCAACGACCATCACGAATCCATTTCCATCGACGGACAAATAGACTGGACGATTCATTTGTCCGATGGTTGAGCCACGTTTTCCACCGAATGACTTCTTAAGTTTTCCATCTGCATCCAATACGCACACTCTACGAAACTCACCATTATAACCGCCATGACTGACCATGAAATGACCATTGGTCAGTTTTATAGCATGCCACGGATGAACTATATTTGCGTCTGAAAGATTAATTTCACGGATCAATTGTCCACCAGAGGAATATTCATTTAATTTATTTTTCTTTAAAGCAGTCAAAATGACATTCGATTCATCTGTGACAGACAGACCGAATCCATAATCTAATCCTGTTGACCATTTCTTTATTAATCTTCCCATTGGATCAACCCTCAAGATTTCCTTCGACTGACCGAAGCTTTTGTAATCAAAGATGTAGAGACATTTATTTATGTTACAAGCTGCTATATCCATTGGATCGATTAATTCATTCAAATTCCATCGACGACTGAAGCTTAATTCAATCGAATCGTAAGCTTCAACTTCTGAACTCAATCGACTCACAACAAACAATTCTTCATCTAAGATCGTCAAACCACGAATCCATTTATCCTTCTCTTCTGCGGCTTTTGCTACGGTCGTCTGAACTAAAACTGGATCGAATTTGTATCGAAGTTTTTCTGAAAATATAAATATAAAGAATGTTAACATTTTTAGATAATATATATTATTTCATGGAAATTTTATAAGATTTTAAAATCAGAGTGACCTAAATAGTTACCATGCCCATCTGCTTCGAACCGTCTGCATTGGAATAAAACAGGCAATCACGATATCGATTATACACTGGACAACAAATTTTAACTTTTTTTTTGCTGCCTAAAAAACTTTAGCTGTTCTATATAGATTTTGGCTCGCTGAATCCAGTGGTGTTCTCAGAATTTTTGTATCACGTAAGGTTTTTGAGAAAAATGGTTTGCAAGATTTTAAAAGAAATGCCCAGAAATTTACTTAGTGCATAGATTTCACTGGACAACAAATTTTAACTTTTTTGCTTCCTAAAAAACTTTAGCTGTTGTATATAGATTTTGGCACGCTGAATCCAGTGGTGTTCTCGGAATATTTTTTACCACGTAAGGTTTTTGAGAAAAATAGTTTACAAGATTTTAAAAGAAATGCCCAGAAATTTACTTTTAGTGCATAGGTTTCACTGGACAACAAATTTTAACTTTTTTGCTTCCTAAAAAACTTTAGCTGTTCTATATAGATTTTGGCACGCTGAATCCAGTGGTGTTCTCGGAATATTTTTACCACGTAAGGTTTTTGAGAAAAATTGTTTGCAAGATTTTAAAAGAAATGCCCAGAAATTTACTTTTAGTGCATAGGTTTCACTGGACAACAAATTTTAACTTTTTTTGCTTCCTAAAAACTTTAGCTGTTCTATATAGATGTTGGCACGCTGAATCCAGTGGCGTTCTCAGAATTTGTGTATCACATAAGGTTTTTGAGAAAAATGGTTTTCAAGATTCTAAAAGAAATGCCCAGAAATTTACTTAGTGCATAGATTTAAATCTATGCACTAGACCTGCTGGGAGAAAACTGGTGCCATATCTGGAATCAGCAGGCCAAATATACCCAGAAACACTTCTAACATTTGTGGCAACAAATTATGTGTTGGCCAGTGTTATGATACTAATGATAGGCCTACATACCGATATAAAAGCATAGGCATCTAACAGATACAGACAGAGACAGAGTAAACGACAGTTACATGGAGACACATCGACAGTTACAACTAAAGAATGACACAGAGAAAGGGAAACAGGCAAAAAATGACTATAGTGAGTCAAGGCTTTCGACTAATCGCCGTTTTAGTAAAAAAATACGTTTTCCAGCGACTGCTGTCCTGCATTGTGTTTGCACGCCTACAGTTCGTGTACCTTTTTGTTTCCAGTTGCTTTAAAGTCAAGACGTCAAGACCCAACTTATTACTCGTCTATCATATCCATGCATTATCGTAGCCATAACAGACGTCATTTGTTCTGCTGTAAATAGAGCTCGATTCCGTAATCTGTTGAAACTGCTCCTATCATACGAAATGCTTGGTCATCATGATATCATTTTCCAGTTTAAAGTCCTGATTTCTGTGCATATTGACCACCTATCGTGAAGCCTCTCTTCCACAGCAGTAATTAGTAAATGTGTATACTACATTATATAAAATTAATATGTATTGACTACTTAATGCAAAAAATTCGAATGGCACGTCACATTTAAAGCAGGCTACAACTCTACGTAATGATGACATACTCAGCTCCCAGGTTTTCTGTGAGCTGCCATTAAATTGCACTATTTAACCTCTATACCGAGTAATCTTTGCTTTTCTTCCGAGTGCATGATCAGGAGCTGTTCCTTCTCGTTTTGCACTTGTCTCAGCTTCTCTTCGAGGTTCACAATCTTCCTTCTGCTATCTGTAACAGCCATATTTAATTATTTTACACCCTATCCAACTAAATTTTCAGGCGGACAATTGCGATTTACTGTAACGCATGAGTATTGAGTATGCACAATTGCACATTGCACATGTAGTCTATAGTAGGGTGGAGTGAAAAAAAGATAATTTGAAATCTGAAAAGTAATAGCAACCAAAAGTTGCCTAATGGCATGGGATCAAAAAATGTTGAAAAAGTTCTTAGTTCTACTTTCTTCCTCTCTGCGCGATCTTAGATTTATTCTCGATCCTGTCCTCTCTCTGCCTGATCATGTCAATCGTGTCTCCCGCTCGTGTTTCTATTACTTACGCCAACTCTGTGCCATCCGCCAATCACTTCCTCTATATGCTATCACGACTTTGGTCCATGCTTTGATCCGCGCTAGGATTGATTATGGGAATGCGATCTACATTGGCCTATCCTCCATAAATGCATCTAAGCTTCAATCCATACTTAACGCTTCTGCTGGGCTCATAGAGGGCATTGCGAAGTTTGCCCGCATCTCTTATTACACCCGAGACTCTATATACACTGGTTCTCCATTCGCCAACGCATCCAAGTTAAGATCTGCTTCCTCATGCGAAATTGTCTTGCCGGCTTTGCTCCACTCTTTCTCAAGGCCTATTCTATAGTAGCATTCCAGTTTCTCCTCTGCCTGGTCGTTGCTCCGTTCGGTCTTCGGCCTGTGGCCACTTGGTTGTCCCTCAAAGGCGTACCTCTATATGGCCCATCTAGGAGTTTCACTTCTTGGATCTTACTAAAGCATTCGACACAGTCGACCATAAAATTCTCCTGGATAAATTAGAGCACTACGGTATTAGAGACATTGCTCTAAAATGGTTCAAAAGCTACCTAACCAATCGCTCTCAACAGGTCTGATGTAATGACTCCTTATCTACTCTGAATCTAATCTTATACGGTGTTCCTCAGAGTAGCATTCTGGGATCACTCCTATTCTTGATCTACATTAATGATCTTCCCAACTCTTCTACTCTACTTCGTTATATCCTATTTGCTGATGATCCAATGCATTCTTATCCCACACTTCCTACGAACAGTTGATCAGTCTGGCGAATAAGGAATTGGCTCTTGCAAGTGAATAGTTCAGAGCCAACAAACTCACCCTAAATCTCACCAAAACCAACTACATTATAGTTAGATCCAGTAAAAAGATTATCCCGTTCTCTGAAAATCAACTTATAATTGATGGTATGATACTTCCTCAGGTTGACTCTACTAAATTCCTTGGTGTCTTTGTCGATCAGCACTTAAAATGGAATGTAAATACCCATGAAATATCGAAAAAATTATGAAAAATATTGGTATAATAAGAAGAATTTCCCACTTACTCCCCCCCTTAGTGTTGAAGAACCTATGCTTTGCTCTAATTCAACCTTACCTATGATATTGTAATTTCATCTGGTCCTCTACTTACCCAGCTCATCTAACTAAATTAAAACTTCTGCAGGCCATACGAATCAAAACTAAATCCTCGTTCAATTCTCATACCAAATCACTTTTCTGTGATCTTAAGATTTTAAATATTGACCAAATTAGATACGTGGAAACATGTGAATTCATGTAGGGGCCTACCAGTATGACATCAATCTCTTACCTGCTGCTTTTCTATCCTTTTTACTCCTGTCACGAAATCTATAGCTACTAGAAGTAACCGAACTTATATGACATTGTCTACATATGCTAAAACCAACACCCGTAAATTCACGTTGCAGTATCAGGGTCCCATGTCTTGGAACAATTTACCTACGGATATCCAATGTGTTACAAACTTATCTCACTTCAAAAGACTTACTCGTACTTACATACTAAATATTGTCACATGATCCCGTGCTCCTCTTCTCACAGTCCTTACACTAGTACATGCATACTTATCTATCCAGTCTCACACTAATATGATTAGGCCCCAGTAGTAGATAGTTGGATATTCTGGCTCATTCATCCAAATCCTTAGTCCAAATGTGGTGATTCAACCAAATCCTTACTCCAAATCACCACATTTAACCAAATCCTAAGTCCGTGTCATCAATCTCCATCATGCGCGGGCCTAATCCTAGCTCAAAATCGCGCACACGAACCAAAATCATAAGTCGGTCACTAACCTTGTAAAAACGCCAACATTCGAAACCACCATGTACTGACCAGTGAGCAAAGTCGTTCGTATTCGTCCTATATTTCCTCATGGCTAAAAGTTTTCGGCGAGTCAGAATTTTTTTTATTTTCGTAGTTCTACTTAAAGGATTACCGTTCGCATATAAAATGGACTATTCGAAGAACACTGTTATCGAACTAAGAAAAATCGCCAAGCAGAGTGGCTTGTTCGGTTATACGAGACTGCGGAAAGCGGAGTTGATCGCTAAAATTGAAGCTAACGAGGCTCAAACGCTAATCCCCTCACATTTTACACCAATCTCACCTAATACCAGCTCGCGGGTTGAAATCCCGACACAAGAGCCTATACCAACCACGAAAGTACGAAAACTACTCAATAAGACAAAAGCAGCGATTAATACATGTGTTGAGGCGATTGAAAGGAAGATACCTAAGCATTCTCCTCTACTGCTCGTAGTGGCTGCTTAAGACGACGACGAAAACATTACTCCTCTTAACTGTTTTCCATCTAGCTAAACATATGAAATCGCGTTGAGAACGAAGACGATGATGTAGCTCAAATATTTATAGACACTCTTATAGAGAATATAAAAGATATTTACAAACGATTTAATGTAATAACGATTGATATTAAAATGGCAAATTCAACGCGATTGTTTAAATATGACTCGGACTCAGACTCCGATTCTGAAATATCTAACGAAACTAAATCTGGTCAGAAAAAAAGTGTAACTTTTTCTACGGGACAGAATAATATAATAAAAGATGTAGATTCGAAATGGTTAAACGATTATTTAGAATTAAACGGACCTAACGCATTGCTATATAATGCATTTCGTTTCAGAGATATTATAGAATTAATAAATAATAAAATATCTTGGATGTTATGTAAACATCATAGAGATAAAATTTACTCTCGCTTAATCAACTAATAATAAGATAAACAACCTTTAGTATTTTTAAAACGAATGGGTGATTTTAAAATACTAAAAGTACCTTTGAATAAAGAGTTTGACGGGGATGACTCAACAGCGCGTGCGAGCTTATCGAAACTGGTGGAAATGCTGACTCGCTGAAAACTTTAGGAAATCGCTATGGTGTAGCAAAGCATTTAATAGAGAATGACTGGGTGGAATGAAGGACGGAATGAAGAGAGACGGACGAACAGACTGACGAAGAGGTGAACATTTCAATTAGCGTCGGTCGTATAAGAGACCTATTGTTCTATTCTTGTCACACGCCGAGATGAAATATCGCCTGAGGGCCGAAGAAACACACGCGCCTAGATTTTTTGCATGCTTACGATTTCTGTAGGCGCATATAGCTTCGTGAATGAGGGGGTTGGACTTAATATTAGTCTAAATTATCATACACTGACCAATATTAAGGTCAGTACATGGCGATTTGAGGTGATTTTGTCCAGTATTTTAGTCAAATGAGCTAGCCGCTTAGTTTCTCTTCTACTTATATGTATACATATATATATTGTGTTGTTGGAAACTAAATCCAACAGCTGGGGAGGGGCTAACTTACCGGTTAAGGTGAATGGTGACACTCCGGCACTAACTTCAGAAGAGGCGATGGCAAAATTACCTGCGATAGGACGTGATGGTCGCCTAACTGGCTGCCAGTCAGTTACATTCGACTCCTGTAGTAACTTGTAATCATCCGTTCATACAATTACTTGTAATCATACTGCGGTGTGTCATTTTCAATGAATAATAAGCACGAATATTATGTATATAACCTATAACTTGATTTATTATGGCATTCTTAAATATATATATGCGGTAGTTCAATTAAAAGTAAGTCAAACTTTATAAACAAATAATAAAACTTGAACCATATTTTATTAATAATATTTTCAACATAAAAATGTGCACAAACTTACTTTTTTTATTCTAATGACAACCGGTTAATATTTCCTATTGAAAAAAGCAGTCAATAATACGATAGAAAACATAAACAAGTAGCTAGCAATTTCCGGAAAAATGCCCTATGGCAAAGAAGATTTACACATGATAATAGGTTTGAGGAAATCCAAGAATTACAGTAGCCGTCAATTTAAACGAGAGTTTCCAGAAAAACATTGGACCAGAAGCGAATTAGATAAATTGCTTCGAAAATATTAGCGTCACACGGTCAGTCGACCGGATCATTGTTGGTGGCAGACAAAGATCATCGCGCACTGAAGAAAATGGTGCCCTTGTCTGAGCTCTTATACTGAGTCAAGAGGATGCTCAGAATAGGCCTACTCATAGAACAACACGTCAAATATCCAGAGAAACCGGAATTCATCGGTCCAGTGTGTGTTGTTCGAAGAATCCATAAAGACCTTCAACTCAAGTGCCTTAAGAAGAAGTCAGCACAGGAACTGACGGAAGCTAATCGACGATGCTGATGCCCATTTGCGCCAGCGCCTCCAGGCTTGCGTGCAAGCAGAAGGAGGACATTTTGAACATCTTATCTAATTAAATTATCAAAACAAACTACTAAGAGTTTCTTCAAAAAATATTAAATACTGTTTTCATGTTAGAAGTACTTATATGAAATAAAACGTTTGGCTTACTTTTCATTGAACCACCGTGTAGCTAATCTTATGCACCTTGCGCGCCTAATTTGATAATTGTAACTGTAATCATGAATCTATGTAGCACCACTAATAAAGTAACACATCAGAGGCAGAGTTGTTTATCTTGATTTCAGTTTAATATTGCATTAGTTCATGTTCTCAAGTGACATACGTTGTCTCATAATGTCACAGATGCACAGTGCGGTTCCTTGTGTACGAAATGTATGTGCTAATCATAATAATGCTGTGCTAGTTAACGAAAGGATACACTCTGCCTTTTGTTTTAACAAACACTAGATTGGATCTCTCTTTGCCAGATACTGGCTGTAAACATTATGTCCGTTTTCTCTTCATGACAACGTATGGTGTCATTTACGCTAACCACAAATTGTCATTGAATGCATCAAACAAGATTTATCGCATAATAAAAATAAAACACATCTAATCCAAGTTGTCCCAGTAAAAGAACAGGAAGCTGTTGGCTAAATTAATAGGTAAATTATAGGCCAAGCAGAAGTAAAATCCAATCGGAATTTTAAAATAGCAATGAAAAATATCGTCAGTCATTAATGTGATGTCTCATTGATGAGTAAATTTTGGGACGATAGAATCGATAGGTGGTTTTTCAGCTATGTCGTTTTACTTTAGCTTTACGTTTAATTTCTGTGGTTAATATTTTCTCGAGCATTTCTAGTTTTATTTATACTATATTGTAATTACTGTATAGCTCATTTCTCAGATTTAACAGACAATTCATTATACAGAACCATGTCATATTTTAATACTAATTCCATATTTAGAATATATTTTAATCTGCGTTTTTCATATTAGCAAAATATGCCTTCGGACTTCAGTTTTGTGAGCATTAGCCTACTCATTTGGTCTTTGATTTTCAATCGATTCGAAAACTTACGATAGCTGGTGAAAGCTGGAAAATCTATGCCAACGTTAATAACTCATTTTAAAAGGACTTGAGCTTATTTTCTGTGTCAACAAACATATGCTGTACGTTTAGAATGGTGCCTTGAGTATTAAGCTATATGTTTACAAGAGAGGTTTCTAACATGGTTTCAAGGTTTTACTGGTGTTCAAGATGAATGTTGTTTTTAATTTGAAAAGTAGTAGTGTTTTACGGTTAAAGTGAATTATTTAGGGTTGCCAGACGTCCGGAAAAATGAGGACATGTCCTTCTTACATGTCGTCCTTTTCGGCCTCGTATTCTGTGTCCGGCAGGCAAAGCTAAAAACTTGGAAAATGTTCGGTATTTTGCATGTTTGTGGTATTGGATTAATTATTGGCTATTATTTCATGACAGTTTTTAACAACTTTACACTCGCATGTTGAAGGGATTCATTCTTACAAAGTGCGATATGAGGAATGTTTTATGTGAGAAGTTCTTTGGTAACGATATTGGTAACGAGAAGTTCTTTGGTAACGATATTGGTAACGAGGATTTGCTGCGGAAAGTTGGCTCCTCAGAGAAATACTTGCGTAATGAAGAAGGTGCAATTGATTGCTTAATAAATACTTTGCAACATTATGATAAAATGCCTTAATTGATTTCATACTGCTTTCCAATGTCACTTCGTTTCTTGGTTACCTAGGAGACCCTCTTACTGCGGAGTCCGGAGTGAAACATTCCATATCTACTCCTAAGTCCTCCTTTCCGGCTCTCTGTCTTCTTTAGGCTATCCATGTATCTGGCAACCGTAATTATGTCTCACATTCGGATATGGTATTCAAAATAATTATGTTGTTTTTGCGAAGTATTTTTCAAATTAATAAACTGCTGAGCTTTTATCACTTCGTCGTAATTATGGTATAGATATATGTAGCTTGCATCACAGAGGTGATCATAATATTATGTTAGACCTATTTGCAAAATGTCTGTAGGCCTACTTGTTTCTTTATGCATTTCTACCTTTGTGATGAATAGACGTATTATAATATTTGTTTCTGATGTTCGCCTTACGTAAAAATATTTTTTTCCAACTTCATGCCTATAAATTACTTGTTTGGACAATTTGTTGAGTAGAATTTTTATTTTCTACAGAATATTTGCTCTGGCTTAAATTTTGTTCATTATCAGAGCATTTTCTAATGTCGACATGCTTTGCTAGTTTACTGGTGAAGACCCAACATTAATAGCTCAAATTTTTGGCAAAACGATTTCTTGAATTGGGACAAAATCCGCGTGTATCTACGGGAGATCTTCATAAGAGCGATATAACGAAAGAGCGACATAACGGAAGAGCGACATAACAGAAGAACGACATAAATATTTATGTACTCAATTAAAAGCAGCAAATCTAGGCAACGAGTCAAAACACTGCATCTATAGGCTAAGAGTCTAATAAATGTACTAAAGTGTCATTCATTGTCTGATTCTTCTACTACTCTATGACATGAAGTCAAGTTCATATCGTGGGCAATCCTTCGAAGGTACTCCTCGAGAGGCAGAGTGCTATGTCTCTCCATAACAGTTGCAGTCCTCTTTTCTCTCGGCTGTTGCTCTTTCTTCTTCTTTCCTGGAAAGTTCGATGCAATTAGCCTTTCGACCTCTTGATCTGTGCGGTGGTTTTCTTTTATGAATTCCCTTATCATCAAACACTCCCAGGTAGTAAAGTTGCACTACAGTTTCGAACCTCCTGTGCCAAGCCTCCAAGCTGTTGTTTGTTCTTGGGAGGTTATGAACTTCAAGATGGTGAACACTCCAGAAATTTGGGAGAAGTGTGTTGGATGACGTCGTTGAATGCGTAGTGGTCTTTCTTTCCCACGAATGGCATATGATTTTCCGAATACGTAATTATCTCCGAATTGTCCGAAATATTTATAAGCTGGAGCAACTGCATCTGGAGCACTGTTTAAGAGCGCGTAGAAGGCATCACGAATTTGTAAAAATAGTTTCCTGAGGTTCAAGGAAACCTCATCGCTAGTTTTGTAGACATCGACTAATCCGTTCCTCTGAATAAACATTCTTCAAGCAAACTCTCTCTCTCTCTCTCTCTCTTGCATATGGAACAAACTCAATTAACTCTTTGATGAACAGTTTGAATAGCTAATAATTCTTGGATACGAATATACGATGAATTAGTATATTTCCAAGAAAACAGACTACGATGTTAACCAATTAACCAAGTTACTCTTTTATTATGTCACTCCTTCGTTATGTCGCTCTTTCGATACGGCAATATTTCTGTCGCTCTTCAAAACTGCTGTCCGAGTCAGACTTGTCGCTCTTTTGTTATGTCGCTCTTTCGATACTAAGAAATATTCGTTTATTTCCACAGTACAACAGACAAAATGCTCTAGGTCAACAGTAACAGTTGCAATATGGCTACTCGTGGTAGAATTTATTAGCACATGTTTCTATATAGCATTCGTGGGATAAAGTTCATTGAGTCTTTATCTGGGAGGGTGAAGTGTGTGCTTTTTACCGAAAGTTATACAATGGCTTACGCTACAGTGCGCAGAGGCAACGTGAAGCTCATTGCCCTGGGCCGCTTTGAAAAGAGCGGCGTCAGCCACTTGTGCTAACTTTTCAGCCGTCGGATCATTAGGATGTAAGCTTACATGTAAATAGCCTGTTCATTAAACCGTCGTGGCACGTTTGGTCCCTTCTACTCGCTAGACCCCCACCAAGCGGGAGAGGCATACATTCGTGCGAGATATGATAGCATCTTTAGTGATCGCTTGGTGGTCGTTCATGTGCCCCATACTTATAAAGATCGCTGTTGACATCTGAAATCCCATCATTCATTCAATCAGGGAGCTGTAATTTATTTAAGATTTTTTAAATCGTAGTAGATCCGTTCACGCCCCGGGCGTTAGCGGAACCTCAGTACTACATTCACGCCCGTCGCGTTATTGGCCAAAGCATGTCACGTGAACTTGCTTACTTCCCTTGGAATTTGATATGGCGGACACCTTGAGGGTCGGTTAGGGTCAGGTTATGCGTCGTGAGGGTTATTTAGGGTGAGATTATGCGTAGTAAGTGTCGGTTAGAGTCAGGTTAGGCGTCGTGAGGGTCGGTTTGGGTCAGTTTAGGGTTAGTTTCGTCATTAGAAATATGGTGAATAATCTTCCACCGCATTCGGGAGAGTTTATCGGTTGGCTCCTTTCAGGTGCACAAAATCATGTGACGTGCATTGACCAATAGCGTAGCGTACGTGATTCTAGTCTCAGGTATTAGGATCACGTCGGGCGTGACTGTATCCACGACCTATTTAAATAGACTCTTCCTCGTTAAACATGACGTCGTTGTGATGTCATTCGTGAACAAACTACGGCCAAATGGCTTTTTCCGAAGAGGACAGAGTAGTAGGCCTAATAAAAATTTTACGCGATAATAAGAATATAGGGCTAAAACGTTATCTCAGAGAATTTCCAGGAAAGGGATGGAAATTTGTTGGACGGAAGTCCATCCTGAGAAAGTATTGATCGAACCAGATCGTCAAGTCGTCAGACAGGTAGTGGAACACCAAAAATTGTGAGAAGTAACAAAAACATCGGAAAGGTTCAAGAATGAAGATCTTGTTTTGAGTCAAGATGACAGACCGAAAATTCTAAAGGAGAAATTGCACGAGAACTTAGATTCTCAGCTTTGAGTAAATGAAATTGTAAGAAATACCTTGGACTAATAATTATGTTAAAAGGTGCAAAGCGACTGAACTTACAGAGGCCAACAAGCAGGCAAGGCTGGAGCACGGGAGACTGAGATAAGCGTGGCATGTTGGGTGAGAATAGAACCTTTACGTTACATTTTCATGAGCGAATGTGATGCGATACAGAGAGAAACACTATTTTCTGAAAAAGAGCAATGGGCGTCCGCAGGAATTTTTTAATATATGCAAAATCCAGGGGCAAATGCCCCTTTTCCCTCCGGACGCCCATGAAAAGAGCTGTCGCAACTATCTTCCAATTTTTAAGATTTTCATCGAATTGAAGTTATTTAAGGCAAATATGACCAGTCCGTAGTCTCTAATAGAAGTTAAGGCACAGTCCTTACTGTATTCTTTACAAGGTTTAAAAATTGGCTTTTGTAGTGAAACATAGTCATGCAACGCAGCTGAATCCTTTCATAACGAAAAGGACCACTAACGCGAGGCATATCTGTTGGGCAAAATAGGCGTCTGCCACTTTTTGCTCTCCCGACCATTGTCTCAATCGGCTCCTGTCCTGAGGGCAGGCAATGTAGTCGCTGCGATTGTATGCGCGATGAGTTCATCAAGAATTTATGTGCCACCAATGATCCTCCTTCAGCCGAGGCCGAAGGAAAGGGCGCTGTACATGAGTTCAAAAAGTAAATGGCAGTCATATTATTGTTTTAAAAAATAAACCTTAAACTGGGATTTAAATGTCTCCAGAAATGGCGTTCTTCACATGGCCGGGTAAACTGTTCCATGCAGTTTCCTCCTTCGAGCAAAATATGAAAGACAAGTTGATGCGAGGTACAACTCAGAGGACAGTTGGGGTTCTATCTAATAGGGAATGGATGGGCCAGCCGTATCTAAAATACTTACCTACTAACTAACTTTATCTCGACACAAATTTCGATTTTTTTTTTCTCCCAACCTGCCAACATGTTCAACTACAAATCAGAAATAAACTTAATCTACAACAGAGAATGATAATAACAAAGTTATGAGAACTTGGTAGAAGACACGTGCAAAGACGATTGGTTGCCCTTCTTCGTATTGTCTTGGGGCTGCAGAAAAGCAAACAAGACACTGGCTTAAGAACTAAAAACAAAAGCAACAGAAGCAGAAGAACCAGAAGCAAAAGGACCAGAGGAAGAACCACAATCTCTTCGAACCAAAAACAGAAGAAACAGAAGCAGAAGAACTAGAAGCAAGAGAACCAGAGGAAGAACCGCAATCTCTTCATCATCGAATTGTCTGGTGTCGAATTGTCCGGTAACCATATTGGGAACCTAACGGAAGCATGTGTTTTATTGATGCTGCATTAAAGTCGATATCTAAGTTAAACTTATAAAAATTGTATGTACGCCTAGCTTAAGGTGTCGGTAGACATTGATCGCGTTTCAAATGCTCTATCTCATTTTTGTTCTATTTTTATAAAAATTTCCGGCTGAAGTAATGCTCTTCTAATTCCAAAAACTCTGCCTAAAAATTATCTCAATGTTTAAATGTGTCGTTGTTGGATATTTTTCCAGGGTGACAGTATCTGTCTATAAATAAGATTAAGTTTGTCATAAATTTATGTCATGGTGTGATCGCGAACAGTTTGCTCTTCCCAT